>JANHFK010001605.1:39601-52313 GCA_036250565.1 Sibynophis collaris
CAAAATCCCCCGCGCGGCTGCGTTCTGGACCATCTGCAGCCTCCGGATCGACCCCAAGGGCAGCCCCACGTAGAGAGTAAATCAAGAAATATTTAAATTACAAATAAGTATATACATTATATATGAATACAGAAAATTATGATGAGATTAATACTACCAGGGACTATAAAAGCTATAACTAAACGCAAGTAATAGGAAACAAAATCAATGTTAACACTGAGGATTTGTACGTAGACTCAACAGATAGCACTACTAGCAAGACAAAAACAAAATAAAGAATTATTCCCACAACAACATAAGCCTTCCAAAATGGCGACAATCAGTCATTGCAGTCATGCTTGAGCTGATCAGAGATGGACTGACAAAAAATAGTAGGAAATAAGAAGAAAACTTAGTAGATTTCTTTTTAGCCAAAACCTTAGCCAAAGGAAATTCCTTTATCAAGAAGATCCATATCTCAGGAATATCACTGAATACTTGGAATTTATATTCCTTGTATCTAAATGAAGGATCCTCACTCCAAACCATAACATGAGCAGCAGCCCTGTGAAATTTGACAATAATGTAAGGAGTGCTCTTCGGGATCCTCAAATGTGATTTAAGCATCCTATTGTATATTTCCACATCCACTACTGAAGGCAATGAAACTGTCTCTTGCAAGTATTTTTGCAGCAAATCAGACAAAGTTTCTGTAGTTTGTATATTGGTAGGAAGATGCCTTATCTTTAGGTTTCTGGGTGGGTTAGCTCTCCTTGTAGTTTAAACAAAACTTTATCATAGAGATCTATGTTCTTTTCTTGCTTTTCCATTGTAAATTCAGTTGTCTTCTGTCTAGGTTCATGAGAAAAAGTTACTGTGTTCACATTTTCCATTCCTCTTTCAACTTATCAATTTATGTTTCCATAGTTTTCGTTTCTTCTCATATGTTCACATTGCATCCAGAGTAATAATATTTTTTTAATCCAGTAAGCCAATGTTTTTACAGATGTTAGTCATCTCATAAAATAATTTGTCATGGTTAGCCTCCATAAGAATACATATTGATTACAATTTGTCCAACACCTGGGGGTTGATTCATCCTGGAAAAGATTCTCTGGGTCAGATCAAATTAAGCCTGAAAATACAGGAGACATTTCTGCTTTAGAAAATTCATCAACAATTTAATTCCATCATCAAGACTAATTATTTTATAGGAGAGAGGCTGGGAATCCTCTTCTTTGTTTTTTTTTTCACCTTTATTTTACAAGGCACAGTTAACTCTTCTTAAAAAGTATAAATGTATGCTTAGTAAAGTTAAATATGCAAAATAGATGTGTAAAAAAGGCTAATCAAATTTTGCTCCAACTAAAGTATTCTAAAAGAACAGAATAGAACAGAATAACAGAGTGGAAAGGACCATGGAGGTCTTCAAATTCAACACCTTGCTCAGGCAGGAAACCCTACGCCATTTCAGACAAATGGTTGTCCAGTCTCTTCTTAAAAACTTCCAGTGTTGGAACATCCACAATTTCTGGAAGCAAATCATTCCACCGTTTAATTATTCTAATTGTCAGGAAATTTATCCTTAGTTCTAGGTTGCTTCTCTCCTTGATTGATGTATGCAATTCATATGTCATCTTATTCCATTTTATGAATTTCAAAGGAAATCCAAACCTACAGTATTTAATACAGAAAACGCATACTGCTTATATATTTTGTCAAAAACTTTTTCAGGATTTAAGGATAAGATTACAAATTGGTCTTCATTTTTATTCAGGTCTATTAAATCTACACCTAAGCTAACCTAATATTGTCTACTGCTTGTCAAGTTTTTATAAAGCCTGCTTGATCATTTTTAATAACAAATGATAGCACTTGCTGTAATCTTTTTGCTAGCACTACTGTTAAGATTTTTGTATCAATGTTAATCAGTGAGATTGAACACTGGGCATGATCTTTACCTGATGTTGGTGTAACTATAATATAAGCTTGATGAAATACTTCTGATAATATTCCCTTCTCAAGTATCTCATCATATAATTGACAAAGTTTTGGCACCAAAAATTAGGAATGCCTTTAGAAGTTGACATGTAATGAAATATGGGATACAGTAGGTTTAAAAAAGCATGATAGTTGTATACAGATAGTACTCAACCTACAACTGGTTATTTAATGACCATTGAAAGGGTCAGTTTTATGGCCTATAAAGTACTTCTGGCAATCATAAAATGTCTCTTCCTCTCCTTTGCACTCACATGACCACTATTCAGATCTTGCCTACCAGCTTATGTTTACAACCTGTTGCCAATCATTCTGTGATTATGTAAGCCCTGTTCCAATCTTCTTTGCTGGCTTCCAGAGAAAGTTAGTGGGGAAGCTGACAGGGAAGTTTGCAGGTGGATGGCATGGAATGGAGCTGAAATTCCTTGTAAGATTGCAGGAAGGGAAATGAAATCTGAAGATTTCAACTCAATTCCTACAGTCTGCTGGAGGATTTTCTCTCTGTAATTCAAAGGAGATGAAATCCTTTCCTGGGTTGTGGGAACTTTTGAGAGTGAAAGGGCTGCCTTGCTTTCAGCTCTTCATCCCTTCTAAGGCTTTAGGTACAATTCTAATAATAATGTATATGTGAGTGAAGACACTAAACCTCTTTCAAGAATACCAATGTGCTTGTGAGTCAAGAGGCAGTGCTATCAAGACCTCTTAAAAGAGACTGGCAACAGTACTTTGTGTTTCCTTAACTGGGTGCTGTTCAGTGGAATGCAGCTTATCTTTTTCCCCATTAAAAAAATCATTGGTTTTCTTAGATTTTAAAAATGCTAAAAGGGAAGCATCCAATGTAAACTTAAATCTTGATTATTTGTAGATGTGTGAAGGGCATTACGTGATGGGAAGATTATGAACAAAGATATGATACTTGGATATCCCAAACTAGGTTTAATTTTGGCTTGAAAGATTTTTTAAATTTAGTCTATGCCTCCAGGAAGAATGGATATTTTAGATTTGCCTTTACTCAGTTATTCTGAAACTTTACATTGGTCCTTGTGTAGTCTATTTTGATACACACTGATAATGAAGCAGATATACATCTCTATTTCGGTCATTCCAAACAGACATTTATTAATGCATTTGAAGTTTTATTTGAATTGTTCTCTAGAAAGTTTCTATTGACATACATAATTGATGAACATTTCCTTTTGTGTGGCAGATCAAAAATATTTCATTTGTAAGAGGAAACAAAGCTACCTTGCATTCTTTAGCCATGCAGTCATTAATTTCTCCAATTGTTGTTTAATGGAAAGGAGACTATTTGTGCAAAGATTTGTATTTAAGTTTGAATAATTATGTGATATGATACTAAGATTATTTGCATTTAAGCAATCCCCTAGAAGACACGTGGACTTCAACTCCCTACCCAGAATTCCCCACCCAGCCAGTTAGGTGTGCCTAATCTAGTTTATGACTGAATGAAAACCACATAGTGATTAAATTACCAGCATTGGTTCCACTCTTGGTTTTTTCCTGATTTCACTGATGGCATATTATTCATCATCTGTGTTTGCATCCATGTGCATGTGGATACATGAGCTTAAAAGGATTTTCAAAGCCCTCTTTCTGGCAGTATACAGATCCTCAATGGAAGTAGGTTGGTAGCAATTGTTTTTTCTGCAGTTCTAACTATCCATTGAAGTTGAAGTCTGTATCTGTCTTGTTTGGTTGCAGTGCCAAACCAGACAGTTATAGAGGTGCAAATGACAGATTCAATAATTCCTCTGTAGAACTGTATCAGCAGCTCCTTGGGCAGTCTGAGCTTTCTGAGAACATTCTTTGTTGTGTTGTTTTGATGGCATTTTTGATGTTAGGTGTCCATTTTAAGTCTTGAGATATTATAGAACCTAGAAACTTGAAGGTATCTTCCATTGAAACTGTGTTGTCTAATATTGTAAGAGGTGGTAGAATAGGAGGGCTTCTCCTAAAATTTACTATCATTTCTACAGTTTTGAGTGTGTTCAGTTCAAGATTGTTCTGGCCGCACCAACAATCTTTGTTTTAGTTAGTATCCTAGTATGAATTATATTGATTGCTTATTTAGTATTCTATATCATTGAGTGCTGTATTTTATGATTTATGGTGAATGTATTTTATGATTATAATCATTTATCACTTGTTGCTTACATGTACACTGAGAGCTTATACACAAATTCCTTGTGTGTCCAATCACACTTGGCCAATAAAGAATAAAGAATTATCTAAAGAAAGAATTATATTTCGCTCCTTATGGACAAGGTCTCTGAAGCTGAAGCTCAAATACTTTGGCGACCTAATGAGAAGAGAGGACTCATTGGAAAAGACCTTAATGTTGGGAAAGAAGGAAGGCAAAAGCAGAATGGGATGGCAGAGGATGTGATGGTTAGATAGCATCATTGATGCAATGAACATGAATTCGGGAAAACACAGGGAAAAAGTGCAGAATGGGGTGGGGGAGGCTGGCATACTATAATCCAGGCAGTAATGAAGAATCTTTCTCCTTCCTGTCTTGGATCCTGTATGAAGCTAGCTGTTTCCCTCCTTCCCATCTTAGTTGTTGAATGAAAACATAATATCTTTGGGACCTCATTTCCCTTTTTCCAAAGAAGCCATTCATGGACTTTATTTTCCCACTCTTACCAACTGAAGTGAAAAAAGCTGGAAGAAGCATTTTAGAGATTTATATGACTCTGATATCTTTAAATGATAACAAAAATCTAAAGCATGGGTGTCAAACTCGCCACATCATGTTGCCGTCACATGATGTTTTGCAATGTTTTCCCCCTTTGCGGAGCTGGGTGAGTGTGGCTTGCAGTTTGACACTCCTGGTATAAAGAGTTTAAAGAAGAATTTAAAAATAGAAAGTCATAAATACATGTCTGGTGAGAATGAGTAAGATTGCAGATATAAATGGTCTAATTGGAAAAATGTTAAAATATGGGTATGGTTTGCTTACACAGTAGTTCTATTTCTTATTTAATGTGTTTGTGAAGCTCCATGTGTGCTTGTAATTTGGAAGGATGCATTATTGTTTCTCTATACAAAAGGAAATTTAGAAAGTGAAAGGCAAAATAATTAGTTTGTAAAGTGTGAGTATGAAGATGTCAGATGGAATTTTGATTGAAAGAATACCAAAAGACATAGTGTTCAAGATTTAGGAAGTAGATTGGGTCTTTTGCTAGGCAAACCGGATCTTTGTTCTGCGGGACTTTGAAAAATGTGTGAATGTGAGAAAGTTTATTGCATGCTTGTAGATTTAGAGGAAATATGATAAAATATATAGGCATGAGTTATGGCATATTTCTCATGAGTATGGAGTTGAAGGTCATCAATCAATGCAATCTGAGGGATTTATGATGGAAGCTGTGTGTTAAGGAGGGCTTTTTCCCAGCTTCAGGTTTTTTTACTATTCATGATTTTTCTGGAACAGAAAGTGCTAGCAACAGTGACTCATGATCTTGCCATGTCATGGATTAACTACTATAAAGCACTCTTTAGTAGGACTTTTCTCAACAACCTTCCAGAAACAGCACCTCTAATGAAAGATATAGCTATCATGTGCTAGTCAGAACTGTCTGTTATTGCCACAAAGCTCTTAATATTGTGGTAATTGAATTGGCCGCCAGCTGTTTTTTAGATGCATATCAAGGTGTAGCTTGGAGGCAAATTATTTGAAGATTGCTTATTCCAGATAAAATATGCCCATCTAAACCATGTTTGTAGAAAGTGCCTGCTTAAAGTCCTTGGAAGTAATGGATGCGGCTATTTTGAGTAGTAAACGCATGGTATATGAACATGGATAGGATATTGGACTGTTAATTTATTTTGTTTTAAATGTGACCATTTTATATAATATTGTATATATACACAGGTGAATGCAATAGGAGATCAAATTATGTTTCAGTGAATCAGACTTGATTTGGAAGAAAATTTTGTATCCAAGTAATTAGTAAAAAGTGTAAAGCTGAACAGTGAATGGATGTTTTAGCAAGACAGTGATCTGAAACATTCATCCAGATCAACGAGAAAAGAAAGATAAATGTTTTATAATGGAATTCGTCCTCTCCAGACTTGAATATGATTGAAGACATGCAATGCATACAATGAGACCTACAAATATTTCTGAACTAAAAGAATTCTGAGAGGAGTGGGGGGAAAAGTCCAAAAGCAAGAATAGAAATAGTGAAATAACTACCTAAATAGAATGAAAATTATAATATAATAACTACCTAAATAGAATGAAAATTAACTATAAAAAATGTTTGGGAGCTTTTAAAAAATTTTTTTACCACAGTGTCCAAACTTTTCCACCTACCAAACTCAGTGTTCTTATTTTGAATTTATAAATAACTTGACATTCAGAATTGCAGAGAATTGTTTAACTTTTTACCATATAAAGATTGTGGCAACTTTTGGTCACTTAAGGAGTCATTCTATGTTGGAAATGCTGGCTTAATGTTTGTTGAAGGAAATAGTAGAAGACCTATGAGAAAAGGGAATGAGAAAAGGAAATAATAGAAAACTGATGAGAAGAGGGAATGAGATGTAACCAGTAGTGGGTTCCTCCCAGTTCTGTCTGGTTCTTAGAACCAGTATTAAAGGCAGCAGGAGGCTCCGCCCCCCCATCCAGATGTCATCACGGATGCTCTACGCAGGCACACAAGCGCTGTGCGCGTGCTCCCGTTGCGAGCCCATAGCGAAGTAGAACTCACCCCTGGATGTAACACCCAGAACAGGAGGATTTTTCTGTATTTCTATGTTTCAGTATTTTATGGCATACTTTATTTACTAGTAGCAATCTTATTCGCTGAGTGCTAATGCTTATTTAGTCAGCTATTGGGCACCATCCATACATGTCAGATAGTGGTTAATATGTTGGAATAGCTATCAGGAAGATCCAGTTTCAATTCCAGCCTCAGCCATGAAATGAACTAAGAGACTTTGCAATGACAAATGTGCGACCCGGCCTACCTCATATAATTGATGTGTGGAAAGATGTCCTAGTTGTAGAATCTGAGGAAAGGTGGTATGTAAATGTATTGAATGAATTCTGAACAGAGCCCCTTTTTTTGGCAACATTTTATTAAAATATATAGGGACTGGAATGGGATTTGCACTGCATGATACTCTTGGGTTTCTTTCAGGAAAGCTTTTTGTGCTTCAGAAATGACACGGTTCTCATCATGACAGAGAAGTGATTATGGTTGTTTCACCCCGCAGCCTTGACCTAGCATTTCCAATGCCACAAGAGATTTCTGCTTTTTAGAATCAGATCTTTTGAAAAAAAGGTTGCCTTGGTTTTGTGGAGTGCCCAGATGCAGTGACTTTATGGAATTACGAATCAAATCACCTCCACTGATCTAATTTGTACTGATTAATTTAGTTACTCTTTAAGGTTTCTTTGTTGTTGCTTTAATGAAAAAAGCTTATATACCTGTTCTGCTATTATTCTGAACAAAATATTGTGGATATAGTAAGAGAAATGTGTGCTACTTTCATTGGTTTTGCAAGAACCAAAAAAAGAAAGAAAAGAAAATGAAAATATGACTGCCCTAGCCATTAGTGCTACGATGGCTGAATGATAAAAGGAAATCAGTTTTTATTATTGTAGATGTAAATCTGTTAATATTAAACTAAGCTTTCTGATTTAGAGAGGGAAGACAATGCCCTTGACTCATGGTTTCCTAGCACTAAAGTTTGGAAGGCTTGAATAAAAGAAAATTGATATATCAAATATCCACTGCAGTATTTTTACTAAAGGCTGTTTTTCAGTATCTGTCAAGAAGACATTACAGAGATCTGTCTGCCTCTTCTAAATTGCAATATATTGTGCATGTGATTTCATAAAGTTAACAGAATTTGTGTTATTTCAGAACAACAACACATATTTGGAGATTCTTTAAAAAAAATATCCAAAATTTGCATTGGATCGTAAATAATTGTATTTATCTTACACAGTTATAAGATTATGAGGTACAATATAGGTAGTCCTTGACTTATGACCTCAGTTGAGCCCAAAATTTCTGTTGTTAAGCAAGGCATTTCTTAAGTGAATTTTGCCCCATTTTACAACATTTTTTGCCACAGTTGTTGAGTGAATTACTGCCGTTGTTAAATTAATACACGGTTGTTAAGTAAATATGGCTTACTGTTGTCTTTGCTTGTCAGAAGGTCACAAAAGGAGATACTTCAATTGTCATTCATTTGAAGCAATTGCCAAGTGTCCAAATTTTGATCACATGACCTTGGGGATGCTACAATGGTCATTGTACCAAACAGTCATAAGTCACCTTTTTCAGTGCTGTTGTAACTTTGAACAATTACTAAATGAACTGTCGAGGACTAGCTATATAATTAAGTTGTCATTTTCTTCACTATATCCACTAATTAATTTATATTTTTGTTTGTATGTGTGTGCTTGTGTGTCTTTCAGGCAGAAAATTCTGAACTGACTATGGAAAATAAAAATCAGAGAGAGCAGTATGAAAGATGTCTTGATGAGGTAAGATGGAGTGAATTTTGGTCTCCTACTCTTTGGTTAAATGTCTCCTACTCCCTCTCATAATAAAGTTTTCTGGCTTGCTTTTATTGTCCTTTAATTATCAATCTCAAGTTTGTTATTATTATTTTTATTGATATATTTAAAATATTTATATAGCTGGCCATCTTTCAGAAAACCATTCTATTATTGTAGAATGCTATATGTCTGAATCATAAACTAATTCACATAGTTTCATTTTACTTATCAGCAAATTATCTTCGGTTAACAAGAATTATTGCAAAGGAGCCATCATAGGTAGTTTGATTTTCGCACAGATTTTGCTGTATCCTTTTTTCAAGTAACAAAAGTTCTTCTACCTCAAATCTTCAGGAATCAAGGGCAACATTATCTTCTCTACTAATTAAAAATTGGAGGTCTTTGTCTATCCACAATCTAAAGAATATGAAGTAATGAAGCTTCTGCCTTAGAATTGTAAAATCATGGGGTCAGGAAGGATTCTTGCATCATCTGAACCAATCTACTGCCCAGTATAGGCTTCTTTGGACTATCCCAGACAAATGACTCTCCTAGCTTTGTTTGAAAACCTCTAGATACGAATTAAGGTAGAATTTCATGACCATGAAAACTACGGCCTGCCTCCTGGAGTCACCGATGCTCCGTGCCTATAGTTTTCAAACAAAGCTTGGAAAGCCATTTGTCTGGGATGATCCAAGGACGCCTGGCAAATGAGAAGATTAAAAATCCTAGGAGATTAGCAGTTTTGCAGTAAATAGAGGAGATTATGGTAGCCAGATAAAATGATCAAATATATTTTTTTCCTTGTGGTGGCCTTGGGAAAAAAAATAAAATTATTCAGAAATGTTACTGACAAAGAAGATTTGGATATTGTTTGGTAATTGATATAGTTTGGAAGGGGTATAGTGGTAAACAAATCGCCACAAAGCTTTGTGCCTGATAATGGTGAAGGTCATTATGATGACACCATTTTAGAGGAGTGCAGCAAACAAGCCAAATAAAAAATTGAACTGTTGATCTTCACACAATAAAATTATGAAACCAAAACAAGGTTAAAAAAGATACAATCCAATCAATTTGCAATCACTAAAAAATTATTCAGCATGCAATATCACTATCAAAATTGATAATTGAATAATGAAATTAAATAGAGCCAATAAACCATAAACTTTAAGACTGGTTATGTTACTAGTCTTAATTAGGTTTTGTTATGTTAATTAGGTTTTTCCTAAAGAGTGTAAGGCAGGGGTGTCAAATCCGTGGATTGCTGGCCAGATGCGTCACATGCTGACCATGCCCCCCCCCAATTTTAGCAAAGGGGGGAAAGTCACGATACTTCACGTGATGACAGCGTGACGATGTGAGTTTGACACCCCTGGTTTAAGGGAACTAGAGGCGAAATGCTGGACAGCCCTTGACATGAAGGAAGTAAGAGAGAAAAAGACACAACCAAAGATAAGAAATGAGATAAGAAATGAGAAAGGAAAGATATGATTCATCTTTTTTTCAAAATTGCTGGATAGATGCCTTTGTGGGTAAAAAAGGAAAAGGAGTATTATATTTATTCACTACCTTGAGTTTCTTATAAAGTAAGAAAGGTGGAATAAAAAGCTAATAAATAAATAAAATTATTTTTTTTTTAAAAAAGGACTAACATTCTTCTTTTTAAAAGTTATCCCAAGAAACAATTGCTTTCAAATTAGTTGTAAATCTGTTATTTCCTCCAAGGAAAAATACATCATGTACTTGAATTCAACTATAGTGTAAACAGCACTTTATTTGTTTTACTTAATAATGAATTTTATTTATTTACTAGACAATCCTTGACCTGTTCGGTCGTTGTTTCAGAGATATTTCCTGACCTAAAAAGAAAATAGAATTATCACAGACATGGCTGAAAATCAGTGGGAGCAGCTATGTCTTCTAACTTCCTGTCAGCTTTCCCATTTGATTTTTTGTGGGAAGCTGACAGTTAGCATCAGAAACTTTCCTTCTTTATTGTCTTCTTTTCTTCTTTCCTTCTTTCCCCCCTCCCTCTCTCTGTCAATAATAAAGAAATAAGCAAGCAGCTCAAATTCAGGAAATTACCATGAAAAAAGAAAAAGTATTGATTTTTATTTTAAGGTCTTAACAACCTATCTTAAGCACATACTACATAATGCTTTGTGACATTTGTAGTAATGTATCTATTGGCATATATACTATCTAACACTCCATCGTGGTGGGTGTTAGGCAATTATTCAGAGTCTATAAATAAAAGCATCCATATATTCCCTTTCTGAATATCCTGAATATCTTCATTTCAAACACTTGGTTTATTAAAATTTGTAGAATTCCTGTAGTATTTAATCCCTCTCCTCTCTGATTATATCACTTTATGTTGTTTCAGTGAATATGTAGCACTTTACTGAAACCCCAAAATTTAGAGTATTAATTGTGACATTTAATGTATTTGCTTATTTTTTAGATTTAAAAAAAACCAATGTAGCATATTTCTTTTACACCGCTCTTATCTAAAAAGTTATAGTTATACTCTTGTGAGTTCTGACTACAGTTTTAATCTGTGTCTTGTATTAAATCATAGAGATAGCTATTTTATGTGACCTTTGCTGTCTATGGTGCCTTAGGTTAGAGAACAGTTTTGGAAATGATAGGAAGGGGATCAGTCATTTTATGAGAATGTGAATCATTTCAAGCATTTGACTTCTATAAAAATATAAGTATTTAGAAAAAGATTGAATTCCTATCTTGAATTCCTATCTTAAATTCCAACAAAATTTTAAAATCAAATTGGTGAAAGAAAGGGACATCTCATTTCTAAAAAGTAACTTTATTCAAAATAGTAAAATTTACATAAAGCATAAGGCTGCATAACAAAATAAAATGGTAGTATATCGCACATTAAAATATTATTAATTGCATAATAAAATATGTGATAGACTTCTGTATGTGATTTTGGATTTTTAATTTAATGATAATTTTTATTTAAGGAAAAATAAGATGAAAATACAGAAAATGATCCTAGTAGATGAGTAAAGAATTAAGTAAAATTAATTCTATACATAGTTCTCCTGTGCGCTGCTAAGACAGTCCAAGGTATGGGTAACATTCTACTTCGGTTGTCTGGAAACCGGGTTAAATTTGCATAGCCACTCCTCCCTCTCCTCCCCTGCTGCTCCAGTTCATTAACTCGGTCTACAAGGAGACAGTATTTTTCCTCAGCTCTACGACCGGATTTTGGAGGAACGGCGGACCACATTGCCGGTTCCGTGACAGTTTAAGTTTATTTAAAAGTGACAGAAGCGCAAAAAAGCCGTATTGTCGGATTCGCGCAAGTTTTTTAATGATTTAATTTCCGATTTGGGGATTTAAACAACGGAGCAAAAAATGTGTAAAAAAACCGTGAGGCCGGTTTTTCGCATCAGAAACACATTCACTGAGGGCAAATATCACCGTTATAGCTCGAGCTATTCATTTGAATTCCAAACGATAACTTTATCTGAGGGCTCGATGCCATTTTGTGTAACAGACAAAAATACTTTATTACAACTGAATCAATTTAGCCACATTGTAACATCAATTACAAGGCAATTTTTTACCCTACACCAAAGCCTTTTTGCAGGCTTGGGCAGATATATATAATAATCTTATTACAGAAATATATAACTATTACAAAGATATTATTCAACTTATTTTAATTCAAATTAATTGTTATTATTATTATTATTTAAATTAGTATTAAATTAGTAATGGAGAGTGACAGCTCATCACATCCAAAATCATTAATATCAGGAACCTCCACTAATAGGGAACAAAAATCACTCCCTAAATCATCTTCTGCAAAAACAAGAAACTCAACAGTGGATAGGGAAGAAAAACGTAGACACAAGGCACTGGAGAAACAATACTCCAAAGGGCATAAATTGGCTCAGTTAGGGAATACAACAGAACAACTGAACAGTTACATGGAGGATTTACTTCCTATAACAAAAGAGACCACTTCACAAATGCAGGTCTTACCACCAGCTTGGTCACCAAACCCTATACAGGATACACAGGAAGTCTTACAACAAGACATTACAGGAAGAACCACTATCCCACAACAACCACAAGCTACCTTCACACCCACAGCAGCTGGGCTACACTCAGAAAAAACACAAACATCTATTCTCTCAAAAGAGATGTGCA
>JANHFK010001605.1:82080-92681 GCA_036250565.1 Sibynophis collaris
ACATTTTATTGATTGACCATCTATGGAAATTGTAACCTCAACCATGGTACAGCTGTAAAAGAAAAATTGTTGATTATTCAATTACCCTTTCCCTTATATTTTGAAAAAAACCAATAAAATTTTATTTAAAAAAAAATGAAGCAATTTTAATGCAATTGGGGTTATTAATTAGGAAGAAGCCAATGTATCTTCAGTCTCATATGCATAGCTTCCCTTTTACAAGTACCATATATAATATATTATTAGCTAGAGCAGATATTCAACCTATGACCTGTGGGCCACATGCGACCGTAGATCGCTAGTAATGTGACCCCACAAGATTGTAAACTTTTAACTTTATTGTGTGAGTTATATACACTAACTGTGTTATATATTTTACATGTGGTCCAAGACAATTCCTCTTTACTTATTGCAGTCCAGGCAAGCCAAAACTTTGGACACTACAGAGTGAGGCTAACTTGTATCAATTATAACTGGTTTTATAATTTGACATATCTTATTTATAAATGTTATACATAGAAAGAAGCTTGATCTCTGTATAAACTTTTAGAGCATTTGCCTAATGTCCTACTGTTTAAAGTCAGGATCAGTTCTCTGCATTTCTTAAAAACGTAAATGATGTAAGGATCAGAGATAATTACTTTTCCTTTGGGTGTATCTTTTATTTAAAATAGTTTATAAAGTTGAAGACTTTAGAGGAGAGATTGGGAAAATGAATAATCTTAGTCTTAAACTATAAGCAGGGAAATATTAGTAAAAGGAGATTCTGTCATTTATGCTTGTACTCTGAATATCTACTTAAAACTGCAGCATTTATATTCCAGGACATTAACGAATTTCTGTATTGCAAATGTCTGAGTGCTTTGACTTCTCATACACTGCTTATTCATAGTGGCTTGATTATGCAAAATATAACAAGCCGGTGGAAGCTAAAATGGTTTCTCTAAGACATTGTTTAATATTTTGTGGTGGATTTGCCTTGTTAACAGGATTTTCTGATGTAGTTGTAACTCCCTAATCTTCCATACAAATGTTTGTAATATCATCTCCTTGTTCTTTGTCTTGAATGTTGTCAGTTAAGTCTCAGTAAACCCGCCTAGAGGATTTGCTCACACAACTGGCAACCATCTCTCAGGCAGAAGATATATTTAAATGCTGGAGTTTGATTATGATGGGTTTTCTTTCTCATTTTCTTTAGTCTTGAGAATATTTGTGCTGTGGCAACAGAAGAAAGGGAGGGGGACGAGCAAAGTAAAACTTTTAAATATTTTTGCTCTATAGAAGAAAACAAAAACAACAACACAATCAAATTGATTTAAATTCTACATAAAAGCTAAAAGCAGCTTTTTTCAAAATCAGGCTTACTTGGACTTAATCCTTTAATATTTATCTTATCCGTATCTCATTCCACTCCTAACATCAGGGAAAATTATATGTTTCCAGTTTTCTATCTCAAATTTTAAACAAGCATTAGAAAGATTAATAGTTTCCTACATATTTTTGGCCTTATTATGAAAAGGCATTGAATTTGTTGCAGAATACATATTCAAAACAGATCCAGGCTGTTATAAAAAAATAGAACTTAAAAAATAAGAAAGAACATTATTAGTAGCAAGTAAACTAACTATCCTAAATTATAAGAATAATAGTCCAGATTCGGTGTGATGCTGCAGCAATAAATAGGCATTCAGATTGGTTTGTAATATGTTGCTGCCAAAAGAGCAGAGCACTGAGACCTATAGTATTATAAGTTGTCATGACCTGAACTAGTTTCAGTTCCAGCTACTCTATCCACATGTTCAGCTGATAGGAATAAGAATGTCACATATTTTACCACTCACAGCACTGATTGCAAAACAACCTAGATATTAGATTATTTTTAAAATCAGATTTATACCCCATCACAATAGTACTTTTTACATATGGTAGAACTTTCACTGGTCTATACATCTTCAGAGAAGACCTATAGGAGATGACCAAGCTGAGCCTGAGGAGAGGTCAAGTGTGTCATCAGTCTCAAGTCCCTTCATGGCCACAAAAGACCTAAGTACAGCCCACCTTGAATTCTGTTGACTCTTGTCTATTGACAATTTGCCTTGACCACTAGTACTTCAGATTCTTTTAGAGAGTGTTGTTGTTAGTCGCAAAGTCGTGTCCAGCCCATCATGACCCCATGGACAATGTTCTTCCAGGCCTTCCTGTCCTCTACCATTCTCTGGAGTCCATTTAAGCTCACGCCGACTGCTTCAGTGACTCCATGCAGCCACCTCATTCTCTGTCGACCCCTTCTTCTTTTGCCCTCAATTGTTCCCAGCATTAGGCTCTTCTCCAGTGACTCCTTCTTTCTCATTAGGTGGCCAAAGTATTTGAGAGAAAGTTAGTATGTAATAAACTTCTATTCATTTGAATCCCCTTGACTCCTGATTCCCTGCATTTGACAAAACACTTTTGAATGCTTTTCCATGTTTCCAAGATTTCTGCATATAGAAAATTCTCAGAGAGAAGGCACCAAACTGAGCCAAATCTCTGGCGTAGTCCTAACAAGTATGCCATAAAAAGGTAACCCCTCCAAGGATTGCAGATCCAAATCTGCCCTTCTCCTGTTAGGATTTTCTACATTTGTATGACTCACTTGTCTTGTTTAACATTCAGATAATAACTTACAAATTCTCAAAAGGTGGATTGATGCCCCTTGGGTGGTTGCAAGCAACTTAGAGTTAATTTAAAAAAACAGAATCAGGCTTGGCAGGAAAACTGGGAGAATAGTCAACACTTGCTCTGGATTTTGCTGCTCACCTCATTTTGTCTGTCCAAGTCTCCAGCAGATAAATTGCTGAATATAAAGTTTGAGATCTTTTATGATAACATTTTTTTTATACTGAAAGTGGTATATTTCTTGCTGAATCCTAGCAACAATAAAATGATTGGTTTATTCACAAAGGTGTTATACTAACTCATTTGCCATTTGAGGGAGTTGCATTGCTTTTTTCCCCATTGTTCTCTTAAGATCTTCCAGAGTGCTGGAAAAAGCTCTGCACTATGGTTGAATTCAAAAGATCCGAGGCAAAAAGTACCTTTTAATGAAAGAGATGGATTTGAATGATACCAAAGAGAAGTATTGGCCACTTGCAGAAGCCAAAATGACTATCAACTGTGTGATGAAAAACAAACGTCTGCTACCTTCAGTTAGAAAAATAAATAAGGAAAGTAATTATAGCATTACAAAGGGAGTAAAATCATTTAGGAATCTCTTTGTTTCTTCTCAGTTATTAATATGAATGAACAATCTAGATTTCAAGAGAGAGCAACTTGGTCTAGATACTAATTGATATTATAAGAGTCCGTATGCAGCTAGTCCTTGATTTACAACCACAATTGAGCCCAAAATGTGAGTTGCTAAGTGAGAAATTTGTTAAGTGATTTTTGCCCCATTTTTTTATTTTTCTTGCCATATTTGTTAAGTGAATCACTGCAGTTATTGATTTAGTAACATGGTTGTTTAGTGAATCTGGCTTCCCCATTGACTTTGCTTGTCAGAAAGATCGCAAAAGGCGATCACATGACCCTGGGATACTACAACTGTCATAAATATGAGTCAGTTGTCAAGCATCTGAATGTAAATCACATGACCATAGAGATGCTGCAATGGTCATAAGTGTGAAAAATGGTCATAAGTCACTTTTTTCCAATGCCATTGTAACTTTGAACAGTCACCAAATGAACTTTTTGTAAGTTGAGGATTACCTATTCAAAGTTACTTGAAATAGTAAAACTAATATTTTATTCCAACAGTTTTTTTCCATAATATAGATTTATTGTTAACTTCAGAATTTTCTTAGAGCAAGTTGCTGGATTCTACTAGTTTTCCTTTTGTTGTTGTCCTTTCTTTCTCTACTGGCATTTTTAACAAAATCTTGCAAAATCCAGTGAGATACACAATCACATTGGCCTTTTTTGAGGAAAACTAATAAGACTCTATGCTATTCCCCTGGAAGCAGAACTACTACAGCAGAAACCTTTGTATCTTTCTTTGGTTCATCTGCCAATACCAATCTCATAGGGGTGAGAGTAGGAATTTTGCATAGTGAATGTATATCTGGTTTTAAGGCTGGCAGATGAACATATGATCAGTGTAATATCTGCAAAATAGAAGCAAATGACAACAAAAGATGAGAACATCATGAGATCCCTTGGATTGCCTTTCTAATAATCTGCTGCTGCTACGCAAATCTGAATCAAGTTTTTTATTATTTTTTATAAAAATGTGAAATCAATGTGTGAACAGTGTGGCACCTGGGTGCCATCCATTCCAGTACAAACAAAACTGATCAGATTAAACATTATTATTACATTCAATCAATTTATGAAATTCCCATAACAATACACATCTATATTAGATTACAGTCTCTCGTTAATCACTTATTCTACCTATTTCTCATTATTACTTTCATTTTATCGAATAAAAATGTAATACATTACTATTCCCTTTATTTCTATCTCTTACTCTAGCTTTTAACCATATCACCCTATATTAGAAAGTTTTTTCTTTCTTTCCTGTCTACCTTCTCATCATGTCACCTGCCTACAAAAAGAGGAAAAAAAGAAGAAAAAGGGAGAGATAGGGAAAGACAATTCAATACAGCAACCAAGAAAACTGATGGTTGCTGAATCAAGACTTAATATAACAACTAGATCTGACAGCAATTCTGATTTGTGCAGCTTTTCAGGAAGGGTCCTCTACAAAGCTATTGCATGCAATTTCAAGAAAATGTAAGTAGAATTGTGGGGGTTTTGGTGCTCTCTGAACTTGATGGTTTTCTTTCAGATGTTTCATTACCCAACTAGGTGACATCTTCAGTGCTATAGAGCTGGTAGAATAAGTAGAAATGTGGGCCAATGGTGCCTCTGCCTTCATTTTAAAGGTGGAAGGTGCCCAATTCCATCCCAATGGATCAGAACTCCACCCATCACTTTTCTTTTCTCCATAGTTCCTGCAGGCCTCCCCACATATGCATCAATAATTCTAATTATCTCTCTGCTGAAGTAACTCACTAAAGAGTCAGTTACAACATGCTTCCATTCCACAGAGAATAGCAAGTGGACAAAGGGGAGAAAAGCGGTCTACATTTATTTATGTTTTTTTTAATTTATTCTGATTTTCATTGGAATATCAGTTGGAGACCCATCCTCAAACATGAAAGGAATTCTCATTGTTTCTCCAGGATTGAGTGCTCACCAGAGTGTCATGGTCAATCGAGAACCACGTTTGGTGGGATAAACTTTGGAGGAGTCAGTGTGCCCTGAGGCCTGTCTTTCCCGACTCAAATCTCACCTTGGACGTTAAATTTTACTAAGCTAACATTTTAACAAGTGATTCATATAAACTAGTCTAAAACCACTAAAAAAACTCTGGCTATAGCAACCATTTATGCAATGCAAATCAAGGCATCGTTTAAGCTGTAAGTATAGAATTGCTTCTATCTTAGAAGCAATATACTAGATTGCAACAAAACGTTGTATGGAAAGTCTGCATTTATGCACTTTGCTTTTCATCTTAGTAGATTGTTTTTGTTATAGGTTACAGCTTTTGAAATGGTAAAAGATCATGCCCTGCTTAAAAAAGAATACAAGGATACAGCGAGGACAAAACAGACATGCTTATTATTGCCAAAAGGAATAATCAGTATGCAGCTTTCATTTGTATAGATGGAAATACCGTAGCTAAGATTTGATTTTCAGGAATAGAATCATTTGTGAAATGGAACTTTCTGAATTATTCTTTCTTTCTTTGTTCTTTCACTTAACATATAGGATAACATATAAGTTAGAGTATGCGCTAAGAGTGTTGAGGAAAATATATTTTTAACCAAATAGCCTCACAATAATAACACTGGCAATCACATAAAAACAGGATGGGATCCTTTAGAATTAGGAATTGAAAATCAAAAATATTATTTTTATTTCTAACTCAAATGGTTGGAAAGCCAGTAAAACATGCTAGAATGTGTTTAAAAGATTGAATAAGTAAAAAAACGGCTTACCATTTTTAATTTTTTTTCTGGCTTAAAGAGGAAATCTTAAAGCCTCTTATTGCTAATATAGTCTGGATTTGCAGATTCTGTTAATCCATAATAGAATTCTTTTGGTTTATGGTTTACCACAACGTCTGAACCAAGTCAGTTGTGGTTTAGTTAACAAAAACATTGCTCATGCAACATATACAACTTATGGGTTAATGCAGAATTCTCAGATGGCACAGAGAAAACCACAACCCACACAACTTTTTTTGTGAAACGATTCTGAATGTTCTTGTTTATAGTACAGCAAGATTGAAAAGTATTAGTTTTTTCTAAGCTTTGTCCTTATAGGTAGAAAATTGCTAAACAGCATTCAGCTAAAGCAAATAAACAAATAGATCTTCAGATCACCCTTTCTTGTCTCTTGGCATAACTGCCATTAAAACGTTGGCATGCAATAAATCCAATTCCTCTGCCATTCAGCAATTAATTATTGCCTGGCCTGCAAATTAATGCTTTATCTGAATTCAGTGTGACTAAGATTGTTTATGTGTTCGCGTACGCTAAAATTCAACGTACAGTTAATCAAGGGTTTCTTATACACTTAGCTGGGCATCTCCCATAGCTAGGTTGTTGATCTTCAGGTTCTCTTGTTCCATGGAATTCTGCAGAGTGTAAATTGACTTCTTCTTTTTTTTCTTTTCTTTCTTTTCCTGAGAACCATCAACTTGTATATCACCAAATTTAAGAATGTAATAAATAAATAAATAAATAAACATTTTAAAATAATAAATAATAATAAATAATATTAATGTTTGTTATGTATCTGATCATAGTACAATTACTTTGAAATGCTTGCTTCAGAAATTGATTAAGGTATCAAGAAATTAGTATTTCCCTATTGAATGATAAAGAATTTGTACAACAAATGTGGTAGAAACTTCACAATATTTTAATTTAAATTGAGAATGCTTGCATTTTTGAATGGAAAGCATATAAAATATGTTAGAGATAGAATTATTGCTTAACCAATCATACAAAAATAATATATATATATATATTTGTGAGGACCATCTTTAGTGGTCTTCTATTCACTCTTGACCTGATGTTTCTTCTGAAGCTGAAATTGCCTTAAGCCAGTTTTAGATTCCAGGCCATCTTCTCTTCAATATCTCCATGTCCAGGCTCATCTCCTTTCTTGCCAACTCATAGACCATTTTAACTTCCTGTCCCCCATGTGAGAAATTTTGTACGAAAACACCAATAAAAACAACAACAATAATGCAATCAGTTTGACCCAGCCTTTTGTAGCCTCAGGTTATCAGCTAGAAGTAAGAGTTTGTATGTCTGGAAGATTCCCATGGCAGATGGCATTTATCAATTCGCTTCTGTCATATAATAATTGTGCCAAAAATATGCTTTGTAGAATTCCTTTTTGCTATTATTTTTTTTGTTGTTGTACTGATCATTGTGTTGCAACATTAACCTGTTTCAGTAGTACACAACAATCAGAAAGTTCAGTATTTTCTACTGGGTTTTAAAATAAGCGATCAGACAAAGTAAATGTTAAAGTAATGTATTATTAGTATATTTTCTGGAGTCTTCATGCTTGCAATTCAGGAAGACACACAAAAAAGGAGATACAAAAGAATTAAAAAAAAGTTTGAAAAAGAGGGGGGGGAAATCCTCAAAGTGTAAGTTAGACTTGTTTTTCAGTAAGTTCAAAGCTATTTGCTAAATTTGATTGTGTTTCTCTGGGGTTTCTTATGCTCTGCACAGCTCTTTATTTTATTTCTAAATCCAGTGTTTATTTTGTTCAGGTCACTGTTGCTGGAATTTCAATTCATTTCAAATACTGCACACCAGTGTGCACTAAAGCCTTTCCACAGATCCAATCATCATCATATTTTAGAAGGCACGTATTTGCAAAATGTAACCTTAATATGATTCTTGATAAAACAAAAATGGTTCTATTCTGGTCGGTCTTTCTCTATACCTAGACCTTACAGACCCGTGATGGTGAACCTATTGCACGCGTGCCAGAGGTGGCACGGAAAGCTCTCTCTGCTGGCAGTGCGCCATCACCCCAGGGCAGATCTCCGTGGCATTTTTTTCATGAGCTTCTGTTTTCCTGCAAATGACGAAAGAGAAGCTCACGAAAGAAAAAGATCTTACCTCTTGCCGTACAGCCAGTGTTGGGATGCCCTGCCTCCTGCTGGCCAGCTGGTCTTCGGGTCTCTGTTGTGCATGCACGCATGTCTGTGAATGCGCACATCTGCGCATGCGCATCTCTATGCATGTCAGTGTGGGCATGCGCACACGCACACAGTTTGGGCATTCGGTGCCTAAAAGGTTCGCTATCACTGTTATAGACTTTTCTCTATACTTCTAGATATACTTCATTTCAGTTCTGTTGCTTTGGTTATCCTCTCATATGTCATTCTGAATCCCATGCTTTACTCAACAGTGGCCTAAACTGGGGTGGGGTGTTTTGGTTTGGTCTTGATTCTATGTGACACATTTCACATAGCGTTATTAGGGCTATAAAGACTAAGCCTGTCTCCCTGCTGCGCATTCCTGCCTAGAGCTGCCAGAACATCTAGATTCTGTCATTGAGTTGGCAGCGGAGGTGCTAAAGCTTATAGTTCTTGGCAACCTCAATCTGTTTCTAGGCGGAACGAAGCCTGGGATGGTTCAGTGGATCATGGTCTCCCAAGCACCTGAATTGAAGTATTGAGGGTTCAGTGGGAATACATTTGACCTGTTTTTGTCTTAGTGCAATTGCAATGTAGTCTGGGAGCAGAAGATCTTGCCATCAATTCTTTGTCATAGCCAGATCGCTGTTTGATGGTTTTCTAGCTCAGCGATGAGCGATGTTGATGTAACTTAATTATAGCTATATTTTCTTTCCTTTTCTCTTGAAATAAATGTCTTACTCTTCGATATTTCTTACTCCTCTTAGAGGCTTTGCATGGTTTGGTTTATTTATTTATTTTGTTCCTGCAAGGGAATAGCGTAGTAGATATGTATAAATGTATGTATGATCAACAGGAGGGATATCAGTCAATAGGGAAGAATTTATCTGTTCATTTGGAAGATTTAATCCTTAATAATAATAACAAAAAAACATTACTATAGTTCTCCCATGTACGCACAAACACAGATCTGTCTGAAACAAATTAGAATGCTTACATTTGCTCCGGGAAATAAGCTTCCTTTCCTTGTGCATTATATTTCAGAGGAGCTATCCTAAGTGACACTTTATTTCTCAAAGTCCATTTCAGGACAAGTAACATTTATATACACAAGGAATGTAAACAAAGATGAAATGAAACTTAATTTCAACTGAATAACTCTTACATTAAACCAGTGTATTGCTTATTTTCAGATCTTTAAAGGGCTTGTGTTGAAATATCATTGGCAGATTGGCCTTGGAAATGACTCCCTGGATGAAACTGTTGATCATCTCCTATGTCTGTGTTGATGTTTGCAAAGGTTATCTGGATATGATAGCCAATTCTGGAATTACTTTCTATATTTATGCACTCAGAAGATAAGTTTATAAAATTACTCCTTAACAGAGATACCAGCTCTGAGTTGTAGATCTTTGACTATGCTAGCTAGCACCACAACCTTAAGCATTTTGTATGTCTCTTCATTGCCATTTACAGGTAGTGCTTGACTTAAAACCATTCATTTAGTAACCAAAGTTACAACAGCACAAAAAAAAAGTGATTTATGATCATTTTTCACATGACCGTTGCAGCATCCCCATGGTCACATGATCGAAATTCAGTTGTTTGGCAACTGGCATGCGTTTATGGTGGTTGCGGTGTCTCAGGGTCACATGATCAGCTTTCGTGACAGGCAAAATCAATTGGGGAAGACAGAGTGACTTAACAATCATGTTGCTAATTTAACAGCAGTGGTTCACTTAACAGTGGTGGCAAGAAGGGCCGTAAACTGCATCAAAACTGATTTCACAACAGTCTGGCTTAGCAACAGGAATTTGGGGTTCAGTTATCAGTAAATCGAGGACTACCTGTAGTAGTTACCTAGAGTTTTGCAGCTTAGCTCTGATAGCTCTATTGCCAAATTTCAGAGATTTATTAATAGAAATAAATGCATCAGTTTGGCCTGCTGTTAAGTGTCTTTTTTTTCGCTTCCTTCGGAATGGTTATCATACTGTAATAATAGAAAACAGCATTTATTGCTTAGAAATAGAAGATACAAAGAAGATATAAAGATCAAATAGCCCATACCAAATTTATATTGCACTATGAAACTATCTTGCCTCCAAACTTTATCTTCCTAATTATTTTGAAATACCGGTAAGTTTGGGCTTTCTGGCAAGTTGATCCTAAAGAAACCTTTCTCTTTATCTAACAAGTAAACACTGATTTTTTTCCCCAAAAAACCCAAAACAAAACAGCCTATCTTCTGATAGCTCTCTCCCCCCCACCCCCATCTTATCTATGTTGTTTCTGTGGACTTTTCCACATAGCCTAATAAATAAATAAATAAATAAATAATTTTATTTCTATCCCGCCCTTCTCCCTATTGGGACTCAGGGCGGCGTACAAG
>JANHFK010001605.1:92781-111372 GCA_036250565.1 Sibynophis collaris
TACCCCTCACTTGCGCCGCGGGGACCATGGCTTTCCCCCCCAAACCTCCAACTCTATCGCAGCTCCCCGGCGGCGAACACAGACGCCGCCGCCATCTTGCAATGATCTTGCAATAGCAATGAAGCAGGTGTGAGGTTTGTAAGTAATTTATTTCCACAAAAGGAACATTTCAATAATCAAGGATAAGTTAACGCCACGTGACGCAAACTCTGTAGCTAGAGGACACCTGTTCCCAGTTGATTTCAAAAAATGTTTATTTGTTAATTTTAGGATAATTAATAGTGGATATAGAAAAAAATTGCTTTTTCTCTCACTGGCCTTTTTGTTAACAGAATAGGTTATAACATTGATTAGGATATGGTTGTTAAATTCTGTAAAATAAAACTTTGGTGAAGCAAGTCAGATTATGGAAAAGGCACTATTATTGGTGAAATTACTTAGTGATTCATCCAAGCAGGTTTCTTCATTGTTTCATACCTATAGATAGAATCTTGCCAGACTAAGCACTCTACTCACTGAATCTACCATATACTCTAAGAACAATTAGGAAGGGGCTGTCTTCACCCTCTTTCTCCCACACAAACTATCTGAACTGAGTTGCCTCTTGCTCCTCTGGAATGCACCCCCAGCCTCCTGGGAATCCAGCCCACATTCCATCACAAGAATTACAGAAATGAAGGGGAATATATTGTGAAGTTTGACTGATTTTGAAAATCGTATAAACCATAATCCTGAACTATTTTAGGTGTAATTTGTGATTTACTATGAAAGTACAGCTCAGAACCAAGAAATCAAAAGCTGTATGATCAAACAGATGCTGAAACTGAGCACATTCATAAAGATGAAACAGTGGGAATTTCAATGGAATATCAAATATTATTCTTAGAACTGGTATTAGATGTTTTACCATTGGTATGTCACTACAAAGTGAAACACATCCTGAAAGTTATAATTCCATTTCATAATCTGTGTTTCACTAAAACGTATATTCCTTCAAAGTACTCTGAAATAGCACTGTATATATAAATAGCTGCAGGGATTCTATATGCCTTTTATTGGAAAGGATCTTTGCTCGCCTCTTCAGAAAAATGTAAATTGTGGGAATATGCCTCTTTGTCTTAGTATTTATAAAGTAATTGTAATAGGAAATCATTCTTAGATGTAATTGTAATTAGAAATCATTCTTAGATGGCCATAATATGCATACTTGTGTCATAACCGAAATTTGTATTTTAATTTGATGCATAATTTAACATTGTTTACCATCTAAAGTCTGTTCTTTATAATCTGAAGTGTGTTACCCAAATTCATCTATCTGAAAGTTTTATAGGGGCATGTTTTCATTAGGAAGTGATTGAGATTTCTAATAGTGTGATCGGCTTTTAATGATATACTAGAATATATAGTTGTCTGGCATTTCAGATTTGTTTATCTATATTTCAGTACTTGATTTTTATTTGCATCACTTATTTTTGACATTATTTTATAACTTTAAGGCGGAGCAGGATGAGTAGGCGGAGGATTGTATGTTTAGATATGAGCAATGGGATAGTTGGAAAGCAACAACACTAATGTTCATATTATAAATTATTATGGGGATTGCTGGGAATAGAAATTACTTCACATATCTATTTGTAGCATTCTCAAGTTATTACTACTGTTTGTACTTCATATCTGTCTTAAAGTTGAATAGCAACGTATTTGTAGACCTTGTATTCTATTGCTGTGGTAACAATGGATGCAACTTATTAGGTCTTTATTTTAAGAGTCCTGTCAGCTCAGATTTGGAGTAGAGAAAATGTTTTCTTAATATGGCAACAGTTGTCCCTCTTAATAGCTTATGACTTTGGAAGGAAATAGTCTTTTCTCATGCATTTCGATTACTTACCATTTTAGAATCAGAGTGAGCTATCAGCAGCATAATTAAGTTAATAAATAAAATAAATTTATAATAGTTGCATTATATTCATTATGTGATTCTATAGAGATACTAGTCAAAAATGAAATCTTAGATAGAGTGGCTATTTGAGTAACAAAAACTGAACCTTTTTTGTTCTGTTGTGATGGTGGTGGTAGAGGAGGAGAAGGAGGAGGAGGAGGAGGAGGAGGAAGAAAATATTCAAATATTTTTCAGTGTCATGAAAAAAATGTCTGCTTGCTTGCTTTATGATTAAAAAACAAGCAGCTCTAATGATGTTACTGACAAGGTATTGTACATTTTTGTCAGGCTTAAAATTCTTTTGAAATTATCCATCAAAAGGTCATATTTACATAAATTGCAAAATGTATTGTATTTGCAATTAAAAGAGTCCAGGCTTAACATTCATGTAAAATTTTGGTAATTAGTATACAAATTAATATGGAGAAAATAGCATCAGATTAGTAATCCTTCCAAGCAAAATTGAAAGAATTGAATATGTAATCGAACTGCATATGGAATATTAATGCACAAAATCCTCTTGAGTCTCCACCTCCCTGATACAATTATTTTCTATTCACATTAATTGCTTCTAACAGATGACATTAATGAGTTTGAGTTAAAATTTGTTCAAGGGAGTGCTTTGCAAGATCAATGCTGTTGAAGAGTAGACTCATTTTTATAATGATGCATCATTATTTTACAATCATTTACAGAAGCTGCTAAATAAAATAAAGTTCACCTGTTGATTACTCAATAAGTGATTATATAATCCTACAGCACTAGGAACATGCAGTTATCAATCTAGAAAAATGCTTTCATAAATGATGAGGTATCATACACTAGAAAAGTGATACTCCTTTTTCCTAAGTACTTGATTCCTCTTTGTACTGTCTTGGACTCAATAAATGGAGACATTACAATAAAGCTCTTTTGCCTTAAAATCCTTTATTCTTCCCTTGAAATTTATCTTCTGCATTTGGGATTTCCACTTTTGTATACTTGGCAAATTATTCTATGGTCATTCCATTATCTCCTGACAGGAATGAATTTCATTCATGCATCTTTGATCATCCATCTTCATTTGTGCAGTCCTTGACTTGGGGATGTCTTTTCAGAGGTACTGTAGAAAAGAACTCAGGTTTGATGTAATTGCAGCTTGTTCAGGCTCCCATGAGCTTTGTTGCATTTGATTTTTTTCCTTTAGCACATTCTTATCTCTACAAGAAGTGGGTGTGGTGAGGACAATAAAACTCATCATAGAATTAGAATGATCTAGAAGGAGAAATAACAACCTTTCCTTCTTTTTCTGAAGTCCACTATCATTTCTCTGGCTGAAGTAAAAAGTGCCATTCTTTGCAAAAAGGCGTAAATCTTGGCAATGTCCCCAAGATACCTTTTTGAGTATTGATTACATCTCAAAGTTTGTGAGAAATGGTCAAGGAGCTTTTTATTAAAGCTGGGGCACCATATTATTCATCTTGGTTTTATGATATATTATGTATGAACTTTTAAAAATTCATGGGCCTTGCTTCTCCCCCCCCCTACACACACACACTTTCTCCTTTTTTGAACGTGCTTTCCTTTGTGCTTATTTGGCAAAACTTTAAGGAAAATGACTTTCATGTTTCATTGAGGAAAGCAAAACATAGCTTACATAAATAAATAAATCATAAAAAATAGAATTAAAGCACACAAGACCTGAAAATATCTTTTCCATGTGTAAGTATAAAAATTCAACAGATTCCAATTTGATATGATAAAATATTGTTTCAAAGGTTCCGAACAAGAATAATGACCACTCATACAATCTGTAATTTAGCTTTCATGATAGATTTTTCTAGTTTTAGGTTGGCAATAGCTTCATTCAAACAATTGCCATTCCTTGCTACTTAACAATTATGTATTTAAATTATAATCTTAAGCAGGGTTTTGTACTCTGAATGTGCTGATGGCTTAAATCCTATGATTAAAAATGCTTGTCATGAAATGCAAATTAATAAACCAACGGACAAGTTAAATATATGTAATTAGTGCACCCCAGGAATAATCTTTGAGACTTTTGAGAGGATATCTAAGAAAGGATTCAATCTCTGCAGGACAAAAATTATCTTCTGTTTAAAAAATAAGATACATTTAAAGACATCCATGGATGCCTGAATATCATTTCACTGGTCTTTATTTGTCTTGAAGTCCATCCTCAGCCACCACTTAGTATTGGATAAGCAGACCCTGGCTTGGTAATAGTAATGATGTCATCATATCGGAAATTTGTCCAGACAGTTATCTGGTCTTTCAACAGCCTTGATATCATGGCTGGAAAGGGGAGGTAGCTCTAATCGTGTGATAGACCTTGAACATGGCCAAGGATACTGCTGTGGACATAAAGGATGTATTGTAAATGCCTTTATGTGATACATGGCCGTAGAAAGAAATTTGCAGCCTTTCTTGTGTACAGACTGTCCTGCTATGAGCTAGTTCCTTCCTAGAGGTGCTTGATTACATCTTGGGGTTGGCAGCAGAACACTAATGCTTTTTGATTCTTTCTGATCCTAATCAGCTTGTTTTCAGGACTGAATAAAGCTTGAGAATTTATTTTCTCCACAATGATCATGGGCTTGTTAGAAGTTATTGTAGTTCTAATTCAGGGAATGGTCATACATTGGATCTCATTTTTATCTCCGAGCAGTTGTTGGAGCTCCTGGAGATGAATAGAATTTCCACCAACCCAATGGTAGAATCAGGCCATACTCTGATTCTATTGTGATTAAGAGACTCTATAGGTTGATTGGACAGATTTGGATAGTCCACGAGAGGCATCTAGCAGATTCAGATGGTATTCAGAAAGTGCTTGGATATTTTCCCATCTCTCTGACAGGCAGTAGTGTTAGCACCTAGTAAAGCAGCAGGTATCACAAAGAAAGCCAGATACTGGGTGCTATTGTCTTCTACCACTAGCCATTTGTAACCCTGTCCCTCATCAAGATTCACAGGTCTGGGAAATGTGCGCTTTCCCCAATTATAATTTTGCACAAATGTTAAATCAAAAGACAAGTTTGGGATATATGAATTTGCTAGGTGCCTTGCAAACTTATTTTATATGTCCATATTTTTTGTCTGAATTTGAGTGAACTCAGATGCCTAGTTTATTCTCTCAGAATATTCATAAAAGGGATGTTCTGGTGAAGATTCATGGTGAACTAGATGTCTCTGAAGGAATTAGGATGGCATTGTGGTGGATTTTGATGGCCAGGCGGTAAATTGTGGTCCGTGCAATATTGCTAGAAAAGGAAGAGATTTTGAGATCCTTACTTGCACACTGGACAGCTGTTCCTTGTGAACACAGAGTGCAGGAACTGAGGTTGTTGCAGTCAACATGTGAGTTCAGCAACTGAAAGTTGGGAGATTTCAACCAAGCTCACAGTTGTAATGCAGCATATATGGACATAAGATTCACATGAGCCTCATTTCTTTAAACACTTTCAGAATGTAATTAATTTATATCTAAAGTAAAAATAAGAAAATTCAACCTGGTGAGTCAACATTCTTTCCGGATTACAAAGGGAAAAGGTTTAAAAAGTTTTTAAAGATTTTAAAGATTTAAAAACTTTTGGCAAAAAATTTAACAGGGAGTAGATATAAGAAAGTATAAAACTAGTAAAGGAATACTTATTTTGAAAAATTAGTATTTAGTGTTTTTGAACAAATTGGAATTAAAATAGACAAATGAACCAGATCTTTGTGGAAATGTTTTGTTGTTGTTTATTATTAAAGAGTGTGGTCAATTGGTGGATTTTACAAAATAAAACATAAAGGCAAACTGTGGTACTAACTGTAACTATAGAGATGTCATCTGTGATTGTGACTATTACTACAGAATACTATTTGCGTCATGAAGGGCATAAGAAGACAAAATGGGAGGGGAGGAGGGAGATTTTTTTTTCTTGTATGAGACACTTTATTTTTGCATTACAATATCATAATGGCAACCACTAAAAAAGCAACAACAAAAAAAGAGGGGACAAGAGGATCACTAGAGCAATCCCCATGGATGGGAATTACATCAGATCTGCTTAAGAAATGTATAAATAACTGAGCAATAAGTTCGCTGAATCAGTTGATACTAAATTTACAGCTTCTGAAAAAAGAATGAATGAAAGACTTGAAAGTTATAAAAGGAGATGAAAGAAGTTAAGAAGATGGAAAATACTGTAAAATAAGTATCTGTAATACAAATGTAATACAAATTAATGACAATATGGAAACATTGAAGAATAAAACAGAAGTTAAAGACAGAAAATTGAAAACAGGACCTTCTGCCTCTATTGGAATCGAGAATGAATTTTGTTTGAGATTTAGAGCAATCTCAGAGGATTCCAATGCAAATATTAGAGAAAAGGTTATTAAAGATTTAGAATTTTTTTTGAATAGGATTAGTAGGTTACAAAGGGAGATACTGATAAAGTATATAGAATAAGTGCAAAAGTTTTTGCATACTATCAGGAAGAAGGCAAGAGTTCAAGTTTTGCTGCAGCATTTTTAGACAAGACTGAAGATTGATAATATGGATGTAATTGTTCTTAAAGAAATTCCAATTAGAAATCTGCTTAAGAAAAATGAGTACTCTTTTTTCACTGAGAGATTAAAGCACAAAAATATTCCATTTCATTTGGAAAGTGTGGTTTTTTACTATTAAATGACAAAGGTTTAGATTGCATTCTGACCAAAGACAAGGGAATTTCTTTTAAAAAAAGAATAGAAAATCAATAGGAATTGAAGGAGATTCAAATGGAGGTATGAGATGAAAGTACAGAAAAGCTCCAACAGGTCTCATAAGAAACTGAAAGGGGATGATACTGAATGAAATGATATTGGTATCATTTTTTCTAAATTTTTAATTTATGGATTATGGATTACAAATGTTTAATGTGGAATATAACTGGGACAAATACTTTTCAAAAGAGAAAATTTGAAAATTTAAACAAGATATGCTTTGCCTACAAGAGATACATATTAGAAATGAGAATATAAAATATTTGATTTAGAAAATAATGGGTGAAGAATTTATTTCGAAGGAGGGAGGAAGGAAGGTGTTTTATATGAATATTCTCAACTCCAATATGAATCTGTATTGACTGATAAGCATGGTAGATTTGTTAGGGTGGAAGTTAATATGTGTAGAACTAACTATAGTTATTTAAAATAATAGTACTGTTCTATAAAAACTCAGAGATTAATAGGTTTCTCTGATAAAAAAATATGTTAGGTGATTGGAATGATTTGATAATTGGATAGAACTTTTAGAAAAATATTAAAATCATTTACAGAAAAATGCAAAAGTTTTCTTTGATGTGATAGACATTTTGGGACTAGTTAAATGGAACAGAAAAATGGCAATCCAAGAGAGTACACCTACTATTCTCAAGCATAGACTTGATTTTGATTTCAAAGAATTTGGCTACCAAGTTTGCTAAAGTAGAGATTTTACAAAAGATTTTTTTTAGATCATAATCCTGGGAGTTTGATTTATAAAAGAAAATCTAGTTCTTTTAGATGGAAACTAAATGAAATGTTGCTATAGAAAGAAGCAATAGAGGAGGAGTGTAAAAAGAAATTAAAATATTTTTTTGAAAATAAGTAAAGGCATTGATTTAAGAATGGCTATGGGAAACAACTAAAGTTTTTTTTTTATTTTATACAAGAGAATAGTGAACTCAAAAAAAGAGTGGAGAAAACCCAATGTCAGAGTGTTTACAGCTACTATTTTGAGACAACCCAGGAGCAAAATACAGTACATAGAGGTCTTGTCTTTCAAACAGTGGTTTATCTACAAGTTATATACAGTATATATACGTACACATGCTAAGCAAAGCCAGGCAATCAATCAATCAATCAATCAATCAATCAATCAATCAATCAATCAATCTTCAACTATAACAGGAAGCACACACAGATAGATAATACACAGAAAACTACAACGGAGATAGAACATGAGGAGAAAGATGGCCTCTAATGGCCTCCCTTATATAGACAATTTGTTAACCAAGCTTCTTAAAGTAACAGTAACCCTGCTGTCTCAACCTCAGTTATCATCTCACAGCAGCTAGTCAGCTGTTAAATCATCAATACCCTGATACACAAGCTCTTTTGAATGAGAAAAAAGAAAAGACATTTGTACAGAGATATTTCTCAACAAATTAAGCTTTTACAACAGTTATCTATGTTAACAGTAAGGGAAATGGAAATAAAAATGCATTACGTAAAGCAAAAAAAAAAATTGAGTTTGCAAATAAACCACAGAATTGCCTGCATATAAATTACAAAAAAGAAACAAAATGATATTGAAATTACAAGAGGGAAATACTGTACTTGGCTATACAAAAAACATTTTATCAATATTACTCCAATTTATGTAAACTGATATCTCTCTAAAGAAGATAGATAAATATCTAAAGAAATAAAATTTACTGACAATTACAGATGAACAGAGACAGATTATGAATGGACCTGTAACAATAAGGGAAATAAGGGAAATTTCTCAAGCTATAAAAACGATTAAACCAGCAGAAGTTACTGGACCAGATGGGTTATTAGGGGTTTTTAATAAATGTTTTGAGGATGAACTTTTACAACCTTTCAAAAATTTGATGTAGAAATGATACTGCTCAGAAAGAAATTAAATGTTTCAATGAAAATTAGGTTCACATTTCATGAGTTGTGGCCTTCCCAAGATTTGACCACCCGGATTATATCAGAACAATATTAATAAGTCCCCTTGTGACTGAGAGAGATTCACTTTATTTCTTTTCTTTTTTTTCCGGGCCCATTTCATTTTGGAATAGATTATTTTTATCTATTCCAAGTGATGTAAAGTAATGTAGGCACATATCCTTGCAATGCTCATGAATGTGAGAAAAATGTTTTAGAGATTCACGAGACTTGGTGCAAAATGCCAAGGATATGCAAATATATTATTCATTTTGTACTCATTATCATTTCTGTTGGGGTAGTTTACAAATATTGTAAATAAACAAGCTACACAACTGTCTGCGATCCATTTCATAAAGAGGCTTTATAACAGGCTATGCTCAAAATTTCTAAGCATGCAGGACACTCTGACCTTTATAGGAAATAAAATGCTCATCTGGAGCAAAATTAAAACACATCTACCAACTTCTGCACTGCCTCTTTCTTCATTATTCTGTTCCTTGAAACTGGTGTTTAGTCACAGAAGCTGAGATTGCATTTGGAAAAGGCTGATAACTACACAAGTAGTAAAGGAAGCCATAAAGTGTCAATAAATAGCATAAGCTGGAGGTTTTAGCTGTCGGACAGTGACACAAAGATGGATTGTCCTACGCTGGAGACTTTCTTAGACAAAGCTTTAAACTAGATAGGAAACCAAAATTAGACTGTAATGGAGAGATTCCATTCTCCGTGGACATTCTAGTTGGGGCATTAAATTAATTTATCTTGCCCAGTTTTCTAGTGCCTCATCCGTTACGTTGTGGAGCTATAATGCAGTTGTCAAGATGTTCTTGTACTGCTTTAACTTAAGCTCCAGTATCTTTCTAGAGCACATTGCTAATAAACATTGCATATTTCAAGCAGACTGTCACTGAAAAACTAGTTCGGAGAGGGCGTGCATAATTTAAAGAAATAAATTTTTAAAACAATCAAATATTGAGAAATGTTAATCTTGTAATAAGGATGAAATATGAGCATGGTGGTTTTAATATTCCTTCAATAGTTAGACTGTATCTGTACTGGTATGAATACAAATAGGCTGTTGATTTGTCATCTTATTCAGAAAGATGCTGTCACTCTCTTTTCTTTTTTTTTCCCAGCCCACCAAATAATGTCATCTGCTTTGTTGCTTTAGGAATGCCAGCAGAATATAAAATCTGGAATACCTGCCTTGAAATGCCAGAATCAGTTAAATGGGATTGGACCTCACCAAGTTTATCCTAGAAGCAGCTGCAGCAGCAGTGAACTCTCCTTGTCTAGCGCCTGCAGTGAATATTCCAGCAGTTCCTCCTGGAATGATGGGAAAGCATGCAAGAAAAAGGTAAGCTACTGATCCCCTTTGATTTAGGAGAAAAATTAAAGTAGCTACATTTTTTTAAAAAAATATTATTGGCAAGGAATCCTTCATAAGCTTAGCTTAGAAGTTGAAACAATGAGGGTATGAAGGAGAAAGAAATGGGGAGTATTGAGATCAGAATCCTAAATATAAATCTAGAAGTATTGTGACTTCCAGCAGAAGTGGGATATCTAATGTGAAGTATCCCTTCCCACCCTTCTCCTCTCCTCCCCTTCCTTTCCCTCTCCTCCCCTCCCCTTCTTCACCCATTCCAATTCATTCGCTTTTATTTAAAGTCAGATTTGTCTCATCCCTAGCTGAGTGTAATGAACACTCATAGTTTGGTCTGGGGCTTGCTTCCATGCTTTGCTACTTTGGCAGATTATTATGATTATGATATTGATGATGATGAAGTTGATTATTACAAATTATTATATCTGGGGTCCTGGGGGGTGGAAATCCCTCCTACTTTCATCTAGGCGTGAAGTTCAAAACCTGCATTTTCATTCCTAATGATTGATAATTTTGCAGTAACAACTAAACATATATTTTTTCTTTTTCCCATTTCAAATTAGTCAGTAAGCTGGGATAAAAGGATAAGTATAGGCTCTTCACTCCCCAGCAACCAGTCCAGTACTGCTGATGACCTACCTCCAACTCGTATCAAGGAAAACCACATTTTGGACGGGCTGAAGAAGCTACAAAATCAAAAAAAAATATTAGAACCTCCTTCGGTTATGTCCAAATGGGGCTACAAAGATTGCATGGATTCTAACGAAGGAATCTATTCTCCCGGAATTAAGTATGGCGCTCATAAAGAACAGGCCAATGGCAGGCCTGAAATGGAAGTAGCTTGCCTAGAACACCCAAAAATCTTTGTGTATGATTCTGATTCCCACGAGGATGTGGATGATGACTCTTCATCTTTAATACTACTGCATGAAGTACCAAGGAAAGACTGTTGGCACTACTGTAATAAATTAACTCACAGTGTTTCTGACAGCTTATTTGGCTGGGAACCTGATAGAAAGCATTTATCAGAAATAAGGTCTTACTTTAATTCAAAGGAAAAGCCCGAAAAACTGACTAGTTTTGTCAATGGATTTCAGTTGGGTGCAAAATCGTGCAGGGATATGAAGCTGCCTGTGCTGCAGATAGATAAAAGTCTTTCCAGTGTAAGCTGGAGAGACCTTAATTTACACCTTTCAGATACTGATGACAATGAAATCCTTGATGAATTACATGTAGAGAGCAGCGACGAAAAAAGCCCGTCGTATTTGTCATTAGCACCCTTTGCAGAAAAGAACACCGAGAGCTGTGGTGTGCTTGGGGAGAAAGAAAACACTCAGCTGGCATCTTCTGAAAAACAAGCCCCTCCCTCAGACATCAGGACAAAGGCATGCAATTTTATTAAGCAGCAAAAAATTATAAAGAAGACTTCTTCAGAAGAATGTATTACTGTAATATTCGATGCCGAAGATGGCAAACCTATTGAATTTAATTCACATCAGGCTGGAATTGTTACTGTAACTAGAAATGAAATTTCAATCCACCAGCCGTGCGATGCAGAAAACACTACGTGTTTATCTCAGGGAGTATCTAATTTGCAGAAAGCAATAGATGCTAAAAGCTGCCATGTTATGCAAATACCTGTTAATAAAGTAGAGAGAAAAACTGCCCCAAATGATTTCAAGGATGACTGTGCAAATGTCTCTGCTCCCCACATCAGAGATTGTCCTATACAATTTGGAAAACCACTGTGTCAAAATACCTCTCAACAAAAACTAACCAAGCCTGCATGCAGTATTTCTTCTAATTTGAGCTCCCCTTCTTGTATCCAGGGAGGTAATAATCAAAAACACAAGTTAACAAGAGTATCCAGCAGAGAAAAGTTTTTACCACAGACAACAAAAGCAGCCGTGGCTGAAAACTCTCCTTTAGTCTCTCCCCATTGCTTTAAGACCTTGGATAAAGGTCCAGTCTCACCTGCAAAATGGTCAAGACACAAAAAGATGCCAAATCCAAATCAGAATTCAAAAGTAGGCCTGAATAACTGCAAGATGTTAGCTCATCCAGAAACTAAGATTTTGCTCCCAGAATCAACTGCCCTGCCTCAGCATCTTCTAGAGCCTGTCCATAGTGAAGAGAAACCAACCAGAGATGTCCATTGTGAAGGACCACCAGTGGAAGCCAGATCTCCTCCCCCTCCCCTCCCTCCTGGCAGATCAGCTTCACTTTTAATTAGATCACATTATGAACATTCACCCCCTACTCTTGACCAACCAGGAGCGGGTTTTCTCAGCGATACAAGAAAAGATGTTCAGTTGTCACCACAGAAAGGAAATTCAGTGTCTGTTTGTCACAATGTCGCTGTTTATGAAACAAAAACTGATAAACTGCCTGCCACACTTCAAGTTGAATTAAACCACTTTCAGGACAAGGGAGAAGGCAAATGTGTATCAGAAAAATCCCCTGCCACAAGTCAAGTCACTTCCAAGATTTTCAGCAAGAAAATTTGTCCACCAAATTCAAACTTGCCCATGTTCTACAGCAACCAAGAACTGTATAATTCCAGAGTTGTCCCTACAGCTTTCACAACACAAGATACAAGCTCCCTGTCTCAGGAGATTGGTGTACCTCAGAAACCAAAGTTTCCTGAGAGTTTCTCCACTTCACTGGAGCACCACATAAGTACAGTTGGGGAACAGAGTGTTCTGCCTCAAATTAACCCTTCTCCAGCTCCATTGTTATCTCAGGTCAGGGATGATGGAAACTTGTCTGGCAAGGTCCTGAAGCCCCATCCGTCGGTGGGACTGAAATTATTCATAACATCTCCCCGCTTTGTCAGAAAGAGTTCCACTGTGCCAGGAAAGCAGGAAAAAGACTGTATGAATGCGGCCTCTAAATGCAATGTGAATTCTGATAAACAGAGGCAAGGTGAATCTTCACTTCAAACCACTATAGACTTAGCGGATGCTGAAGAATGGAGTCTGGAGCCCCAAATAAAGGAAAGTTTCTCAAAGAAGTTCAAAATGGACCCAGCTTTCCCTGTTTCCCCTGAAACTTGCAATTTGATAGAGCCGGAAAGATTTGAAAACAAATCTGTTAAAAGATCCATTTCTTCTAGTAATAAAGCATACCTGAAGCCAGCACTTGGTATGACTGGAGCCAAGGCCCGTAGTCAGAGTTTCAGTATTTATACTGAGGAACTCTTGCATGCACCTTCCCCAGAACGGTTGGGAAAAGTGAGAACACAGATTATAACAAATACATCAGAACGAGGGAATTCTTTAACCAGGCAAAACTCGACAGGGGAGATATTACAAATGAAGTTTGTTTCCGAATCGGCTGGAACAGCAGAGGCGGTTCCTGCACTTTCTTACATTCGGCCAGGCATTTGTACTAAAGTGAGTGGTTCCAGTAGTCAGATGAGCAACCCAAGCAAGCTGCCCTTTCGAACGTCTCCAAAAAGAGATCTGTGTGCCAGTGTTTTGAAAAAGGGGATCCACAAATCAGCATCCCAGAGTGAAGTTCCAGATACACCTGGCCAAGATGAAAAAAGCAGTGATGTTTTCAAGCGTCACTCAGCAATGGAAAAAAGTGTTACCCAAACAGAAATCAACCATACCAGTGTTTCCCCAGGCCAAATTTTCCCATTTCAGAAAAACATGGACAGGATTGAACGTCATCCTAAAACCGAAGGAAGCAAGACAGCATTGCCAGAAACTTGTCTAAATGGTCCCGAAACATCTGGAAAGGCTTTGCTTTCAACCAGCTCACATCCTACAATAGAAGAAAAAGTGATGTTGTGCATCCAAGAGAACATGCAGAAAGGACAAGGGCAAAACCCATCTGGCCCTGAGATGAAACAAAAAAATGGGGGGCCTTCTCTTGCCAGCTGGTTTGGTTTCCGTAAAAGTAAACTCCCAGCCTTGAACAGCCGAAAAACAGATACCTCAAAAGTCAAAGTAGAAAAGAAAGAGGCAAAAAGTTCAGCTTTTGGAAGTAAGCAAGCAAAATCTGAAAAAAGGAAAGACAAAAAGAAAAGCGAGCAGCACTGTGAAGCGGAAAACGAGCTGAACAGGAAAACTTCTGTCCTTTTAGATGGTCCTCCCAAAGGAAAAAAAATGGCAAAAGCTGTACACAGTAACCCCAGCCAAGCAAGATCCGAACAGAAAAGCAGCCCTACTGCTACCTACTCAGGAAAAGACAACTTCATGAAAGAGCTTTTACACAGGTAAGAATTTTAGCATATGTAGATTTGTAATCTTCCCTTTTAGAATAGTGGGACCACCTTTTGATTTTTGATTTTTTTTTTTTAATCCTCCCCCTTTCTCGGCAGCATTCTGTCTTCCCATTTTAAACGTGAAACTCTGCAAGCTTCTTTAGAAACTGCAAGATGCTCACTTAACAATGCAGAGTAGTGGATTTAAAACTGGGGAAAAGAACTTTGCAATCATTATCTAAATAGCTTCAGAAAGAGAAAAGCCCAAAGATTTGTGGGCTGCCTGGAGTGGAGTTAGGGAAATAGGCAAAAGTAACTTCTGCCACCAGCCAACTCCAAAGATCTGTGGGCAAGAGTCTCTGTCTGGAAACCAGGCAAGAAATACTGGCCAAAAAAAAAAAAACCCTACAAAAGTGGGCAGAGAGGAGACAAGATAAAGAGATGCCAGGTTACAGCAGCTTGATAAGGTAACTTTCCAGGTCCTATTAGTAATCCTAAAATTAAAACTAATTCTAATTTTAATGCATTGGTTCTATTGAAAGTTCAAAAATAAATAAACGAACACAGAGACACAAATCTCTTGCCCTTTTTTCATTGGCTCAAAAGATTTACATTTAGGAATTCATCAGCCAGCCTAATCGCAGCTCAGCCATATTTGGACACTGAACTAGCACTTAAAGTTCAGTTCATACACTGGTTTTTTTAGAGGTTGGTGATAGATTAAAAATCCTTTAAAGCCTTTGTGATGAAGCCCAAGGCCATTTCATTCTATAGAAATCTCCCTTTATTTCCTCTTTAGTGGTAGGGCTATTTTTATTTTTTATTTTACTATGGCCTGGAACTTGTTGGCATTTTTTAAAAAAAAAAATCAGCAGAACAATAGTTCACCTGGTTTGTCTCTCACACTTTTTTTTGGGGGGGGAGGGAGAGTTGATTTTATCTTCTGCGTTGATTGTTCTTCAACTTCTAATTGTTGCCTGACCATTGTAATTTGCTTTTTTTGTGTGATTGATCTTGGTTAAGACTGTAGGAAATTGCGTATTCTTAAATAACCGGGGGACGGGGAGAAACAGCCACGTTCTAATAATTTTGCTTGTTAGCTTTGAACATGATCAAACAGTGCAATCTCAGAAAGGGCAGCTTGTGCTTAGCTGCGGTATTTCAGACGGCTGACAAGGGATCACAGTGTTGTTCCATCTTTCAAATGGAAAGTAGGAATCTCCCATAAAAACACTGCCATGACTGGGAGAGGATCCGTAGCCAGCTCTCGCTTCGTTTTTGTTTTTCTTTTTTTAGGGAGACAGCTGTTTATAATGCAGATGTGTGTTCACACATGCAAAACACCACCACCACCTGCCAAATAGAGTGACATATCCCCATAAAAACAGCTCCACATGGCTGCTCTGATCATTTCTATCTGCTTTTTGTTAGCCAGGTCAGTGGTCTTTGAAATTAAAGAATAGTCAGCCTTATTAAAACGAATACAGTTTTTAAGCGTGGCATTTTTATTTAATACATCCATCACGGAGAGATTTCTTTTAAAAATGCAGCATCTGCCTTTGTGTTCCCTTTAATGCCCCCTTGTAACTGGCTGCAGATTGTTAGTATACAAAGAAGATAACCCACAAAAGTAATTACTTTCACCGCTTCCCGGATTTTAGGTCACAAAGACACCCAGAAATAATTGTACAATAATTTCCAAGTTGGCTCACAGTCCTAGAAAATTTAAAACAAATCATTATACCTGAACGACGACTCTAATTTTGTCTGGGAAATTGCAAGTGACAGATTTGATCAAGGCTAGTTAGCAACATTTATCACTCAGAAGTCCAGAGGGGGAGAAAGATACAGGGTGATTTCACTAAACATAAAGAAGCAGAAGGGAAAGTAGAATGATTGAAGAAGGGCAAAGTAATTGATCAGAGGAATCACTTTCTACCTGCAGAGTTGATAAGAAGGCAGCCCAGCAGACAGAAAGTGGATCAAAAAATGTTTCCTACAGGAGCGTGTCGAAGAGCATATCCCAGGGTTTTCCTCTTCCAAGCAACTCCGTCAATACTCAAAGAAACCAGAAGAAAACCAGCAAAACAAAGGTTGATATAGAAATACCAAACGAGGCCTTGGTAAGCAATAAGAGGAGACTCCCTTAAGAATTTCCTTTCTTCCTGGCTGTTATTGTATTACTACAAGGTACATGCCCATGTATGGTGAAAGGACACAGTTCAGAACTGGGGAGTGATGGATTAATGTCAACATCCAATGATCTGATTAGGGAATCCGATTATGCTATTTCAGTGGCTAACAAACAGTGCAAACTCACTCAGCCTGCTTTAAAATTTGCACAGGCCACCTGTGCTTTGAAGCAAGACCCTGAAAATTACACAGAATCCTTCTTTTTATCTCTTAGGAGTAATTGAAACAGATTGAGATAAAAATAATAACAGCAGCGCCAGTTCCGTGTCATTTTTGGCTAAAATCAAAGTCCATTGTGTGATTCATAGGGAGCAGATATCACAAGGAATACATTGCAAGAAATGGTGGTTAGGTATCTAGCATCTGCTGCTTCGAACATTGGGGGGAAAAAAGCAATGTTGATAGTTTTAAATATTTACTTAACCCTACCTAGGTACAGTGGTTTTGCTAGTTAGACATTTGGAGATGACTTGGTAAATTAAAAACAGCACAAACTTGAGTTTTGTCTATTGGGAAGCATATGCGATGGTCATCTGAATTTCTGAAATGAGAAATGGTTTCCCAATTATTTTGCTGTTGCAAGTTGTAGCTGTTTTAGGAATGCAAGGGCTTGAACCAGGCTTCTTTAACAGCAGAACTAGATGCATTGGCATTTGGAGCAGCATGTATGTTTTTGAATGGGATAATGAACAGAATAGAATTCTTTATTGACCAGGTGTGATTGGACACACAAGGAATGTGTCTTGGTGCATAAGCTCTCAGTGTACATAAAGGAAAAGTTAGATTCGTCAAGAATAATAAGGTACAACACTTAATGATAGCCATAGGGTACAAATAAGAAATCAGATCATATTAGGAAACAATCTCGATATGGAGCCTGGTGTGTAAGAGATGGTATGTGCCTTCCCCCCCCCCCCCCGGACCCCTCAGAGGCCATATTTTTATATAAAAATATAATATGAGGCCCCTTTCCAGGAAATATTTCTTTGTTTTTTATTACAGGTAGTCCTCAACTTATGAACACAACTGAGCCCAAAATTTATGTTGCTAAGCGAGACCTTTGTTAAGTGAGTTTTGCCCCATTTTATGTTATTTATTGCCACAGCTGTTAAGCGAATCACTGCAGTTGTTAAGTTAGGAACACAATTGTTAAGTGAATCTGGCTTCCCCCGTTGATTTTGCTTGTCAGAAGGTCACAAAAGGTGAGCACATGAGCCCAGGACACTGCAAGCGTCATAAATATGAACCAGTTGCCAAGTGTCCGGATTTTGATCGTATGACCAGTAGTCGTAAGTGTGAAATAAGGTCATCGGTTATGTTTTTCTGTGTTGTTGTAACTTTGAACATTCGCTAAACGAATGGTTGTAAGTCGAGGATTACCTGGGTCAGATCTATACTCCACCCTTCCGTTTATATAAGCATTCAAGATGGCTGGGAAAAACTCACGCATCCATTTTTTAAAGTTCTGAATAATTTAGAATGGCTAGCTAAGGGACAGATTGCTTTCTAAGAACTATCTCATGAATGAAGTACACAAAATAAACCTTCTCGGGGATACCATCTGCTCCCAGTAGGCTGTTTCATCAGGCACAAATGAAAGAACTTTGTCAGCTGCATGTCAGCTTCTTTTCCCTTACTCTGTTTTACAAAGACCACTCTTCCTGTGGTCTTATCTAAAACAAAACAAACAATCAAGCAAACAAACAGTCCTGTTTTTGATAGGATTTGAAATATGAACCCATTTCTCAGATTATATAGAGCGGAGGTAAAACGTAACGTAGAAGTTCCACCTGATGGGAATTGAAAATCAAATAGTCTTTATGAGGCTTAAGGACAAAACGATCAACTTCAGAATATTATATGCGTATTTTTATCTACTTTCATGCAAATAAAGCCTTTCCGGGAAGATGTGCAAGGTCATCCGTTAAGAACCTTTCCAAGACTTGTGTGTATGTGTTACAAAACTGTTGTTTTTTTCCCCCCTTCGCTCTGCCTTTTTTTTAAATAAAAGCCGGTAGCTTCTATAGTATCTTTTCTTTGAAAATGTAGATGTTCCCTGCATTATAAAACCACAAATTATAAGCATATCTAAGTCTGCCCTTGCAATGTCACTGAAAGGAAGAGAAAGAATGGAAGTCTGGAAATGTGCCATATGCAGGAAATTCAATCCAG
>JANHFK010001605.1:118106-138415 GCA_036250565.1 Sibynophis collaris
GGCGCGGCTTCTGGGGGGCAAGCCTGAGGGAAAGACGGGGTTAGGATAGGAGAGACTTCTGTGGGACAAGCCTGAGGGAGAGAAGGGGAGAGATTTTATATATATATTGCAATATGTTTAATAAGATTCTAAACTATTGTTCTAGACATTGTAAATCATTAGATATTTTTACAGCAGGGAGAACTTTGAGTCAGCTATAGACATTTTATACCTGTTTAAAAAATGAATCTAGAAACTGCAAGAATCCATAATCAATTTCTAAAGTCTCTGTTGCAGGATCCAATTTGGGTCAGTTTGCAACATTATCCTGGGACATGTATATTTACCTTCATCTCTGTGTTTCTGATTTTATTTTAAGCATAATTTGGGTATTTTGATCCTTATTCAACTTGGTTATATAAGTCTGAGATCTGATTGATTGACTGATTAATTGATTGTTTTAGCAAAAAATGCTATACCAGTTGTCTTAGTATAATTGACTTACCTTCCATAGCGCCCATCCATAGCGGAATCGCATCTATTACCAGTAGCAAAATGAATTATCTTCAACCATTCCTCACACAAGGATCTAAATCTACCATTTTGGTGGTGATTCTCTGGAGCAGGTTTCAGGGGAGATGATGATTTTTACGAGTAGAAGAGAACATAAGTCTACTTAGAGAACATGGGATATAATCCCATTTTTGTGCTTAGTTGCAGAAAGAAGACATAAAGGAATCATTATAATAGTCTCTTTAAGTCCACTGGTGTCCTATACCATACATATCTGTATACAACAACAATAAAAAAGAATTGGAAAGATCATGGTATAAATTTAATCAATGGAAGAAATGAGAAGGCTGTAATTTGGATGATACAGAGGGTTTTTTTTTCTGTATAGGAAGCTCTTCTAGAATATATTACTCAGAAGTACAGTGCACATTGATTTTATAGAAATGTGTATTCCATTGAGGTTTAAAAGGGAAATAAATAGATCAAGGAGCAAGAAGAAGGTTTAAGTGAAACCCAACTGCAATTCCCCCTGTAATCAGAAATACAAGTGTTTGTCCCAGAATTAAAAACTGAAGTGACAGCTTCTTTTGTATGCTGTACTTGAGCTCTGCAGTCCATTAAATTTATTGTTAAACATCTGCCAGGTAGATTCTGCCTTCTATAGAAGCCATTTTCTTGCAACATCATTTTTCACTTTTTTAAGAACAACACTGCAAAAGGTGCAATGGTTTGATTTAAAAACAGTTTCATCAGGAAAGAAAAGTCTTGTCATATATATATATATATATATGCTTTTGTTTTTAAATTATTTATTTAAAACATTTATGTAGCCGCCCTTCTTATAACCAACTCTGGACGGCTCTCAAACAAAAGTTAAAATGGTATAAAATCCATATTAACACTATAAAACTAAACACATTCAAAACGACTGTTAATAACAGTGTTTTGATTACATATCTCCTTCATTGTTGAGCTGAATTTCATTAAATATTTTTTGAAATTGAGAGCTATTAATCTACATACTACTAACACCTTCTTGTTTGTAGGTTGTAACCTACAATTGGGCATAACAGGGCATCATGGACCAGTAATTCTTTAGAACGTACCACCTACGGGCTAATTTAAAGAATGCATCCAAAATCTGGGACCCATTACTCATATGGCATTGAAATTTGGCAAAGTTGTAATTGCTTCAGCACTGCTGTGCCACTGCACTGCAGTCGCGGTCACATAATCATCATTTCCAATGCTCCCTGCCAGCTTCTCAGAAGGAAAGTCAATGGGGAAGCTGGCAGGAAGTTGAAAGTTGCTCCTTTTCCCACTACTTGTTTGCCCACCTGTGATTGTTCTGCTTCTCTGTTTAGGTAAGAAAATATCTCTGAAATGGGACACATATAATAATTATTTTCAGACCACACCTCTAGTTTCCACAAAAGAAACAAAAAGGTGATGAAAAATTCAAAAGGAAACTTTTTGATCAAATAGTTTTGCATATACCCGGTAATTTGATTGAAAGTTCAGAGACAAAGTGATGCTAAACATTCCAAAGTGAAGAATGACGCTTCATATTAAAGAACTCTTAAGCATTATAGAAAAATCATCCGTTAATAGCTTCCATTAAAGAATTCTGTTCTTGTTTAATTTGAGAGATAAACGTTCAGTCTTCATTCTGCCTTTTTTTCTGTCAGAAATTGCATTATACCAAAGATGATATAGTAAATTATTATTTTTTTCCTTTCTTTTTGCCCACCTGGTCAAAAAAAAAAATCCTTCCTAAATGTAAGTTTTTAATATATAACCCTGTTTTTTACAAATGCATGAATAGATAGGTACCTGTCATGGTATCAAGATGTGTGCCTATGCCCTCTTCGAATATGTGTAGACTATGTGAAATGTCAATTATAGTTTATTCATCAATTTGATAAGTGAGGTTGTTTCTAGAAATATTGCTATTTGGAGCATTCCTGATCAATTTGAAAGGTAACATTGCTCTCTCCAGTTGCTTGCTGTCGTTAAGTCTAATTCAAGTGTTTTGGAAAAGGGGATTTTCCCATTTTTTTATGACTTTTTTTTTGTATTTCTACAAAGTATAGAAATTCAAGATGCATATTTCTTGTGGATCATTTTTATTATATAGCGGCATTTTTACTGTGTAAGGATTTTGACTTTATTATTTAGTTATACAGGCAGGAACCGAAACAAATCTGCATTGTGAAATACTCTGGTTTAGGTTTTAAGCCACTGTTTTCTTCACCTTCTGCTCCAGATTTTTAGGCTTACCTCCAATAACCCCATTTTTGTGTGTATGGAATAGCTTGCCATTCCTTTTGGGCTTTTTGGGTATGTATATGTGTGTGTGTTTCTATATGTGTATCTAGCTTAATTTGTTCATAATTCTGTAAATATTGGGAGCATTCCAGCATGGTTGACATGTCTCTGTTATGACTTTGGGCTAGGAAATGACTGAAAAAATATGTTTGCTGTTAGCACATATTTATTTTGTCCTGTAAAAGGCATTGGTATATATCTCTATCTACACCTCCATTTCATGTTGCGAAGGTACTTTGTATAATGGTAGCTTTCTTTAATAAGCTGACCGGATTTCTGCCTGCTTCATGAGAAAGGAGACCATACTTTTTCAATTACTGCAACTCTTTGGACCTAAAGTAGCCTACGTCAGTTCAGCAGATGGATAGCAATGCTTGTCCAATTTCCACAATTGTTAATATTCCATTAAGGGTTTTCAGTATTGGTAACCCCATAGCCCTCACAGGTCTCCAACGTGGTGCATTGTGAGTGCACATTCTCTGCAATTCCTACCCCCATTATACTCTTGGCAGCACTGCTACCCTTGTTACTGCACAGGTTGAGGAATTGTTTGTATGATCTCTCAGAGAAGATAAATGAATATTGTACTCCTGCAATTTCTTCCCAGGGAAAAAAAAACCAAGCTTATAATAGTTGGTTAATCTGCTGTTGGAACAGATATCAAGAATGCAATTGCCAAGGAAAGAGGTCACCAAGAGGAAGGTGATTAAATTCTTCTTCTTGCTCAATACAACTCTAGAAATTATGGAGGAGAGGATAATAAACAATGTATGTGCAGCCTCCAATCTAGTAGTCAGTCCTTGCATTACCCATCTCTGCCTTATTGTAGATCAGTATTCTCTCCATGTCTTAAGAGCATCTATTAGGAGGCTTATATATTAGATAGTAAAAAGGACAAGATTTTAAGAGTTTATTTCTTTTCTATCTTTTGCCAGCTTTTGGTTGTTTACTTGCTGTATTTATATCCCATCTTGCTACTCAAAAGTTACTGAAGGTACCTAACAATTACAAAGAAGGAAAGAGAAAATATAAGGAATGAAACTCTCATTTTAAGAAGTTAGGACCAAGCCAGTTCAGATCAAAAAAGCATGGTGGAAGAAGGAGATCTTGACTCCTTTCCTGAAATCAAAGTGAATGGGAGCAGCATGCCTTTAATGAAAAGAAGGACTCGAGGTGACATAATAGCAGTGTTCCAATATGTAAGGGGTTGCCACAAAGAATAGGGAGTCAACCTATTCCCAAAGCACCTGAAAGCAAGACAAGAAACAACGGGTGGAAACTAATCAAGGAAAGAAGCAACTTAGAACTAAGGAGAAATTTCCTGATAGTTAGAACCATCAGTGGAATAACTTGCCTTCAGAAGTTGTGAATGCTCCAACACTGGAAGTTTTTACGAAAAGATTGGACAACCATTTGGCTGACATGGTATAGGGTTTCCTGTCAGAGCAGGGGGTTGGAGTAGAAGACCTCCAAGGTCCCTTGCAACTCTGTTATTCTGCCACACTGCAGGGATCTGCCCATGGGAAATCCTTATCTGTGTGTTCAACAAATGGGCTTGGGAAAGTGAAAGTACCTTTAAGACTGTTTGTCCTGCTGATTTTAATATCTGAATAGGTTCATATAAACATTCATATACACAAGTATGATTTTAAGATCTGAATAGGTTCATATGCATTTGTAATTACTGTGATTGACTCTGTTCTTTTGAATTGTTTCTAACCACAAACAGCAAATTATTTCCTAAGTAATATAGAAGCAGTAACTTACATCTTCTGTGTATACCCAAATATTACTTTTATTGAAATAATCAATAAACAGGTTTATTATTTTATTGTTTAAGTTATGTGGAAGATAAGACTAAGACTTTAGTGTCTCGCTTAAGCTATTCAGATTTGAGATAATACCCTTTGCATTAAAAATATCTGCAAAGTAACAATCAAATTAGGTGAGAGCATCAATACATTGTTAAGATATTACAGAATGATCTATTGAAATGAGCAGATTTCGTAACAAACCGTAATGAATTGGATGAGTTTTTATTCAGAAAACAGATATAAAATTGAGAGAAAGAAAAGAATGTGCAGTACTAAAAAAATTTCTCACCTGAAACCAAAAGCTATATTCAACAGAAGTTTGTTATGCTCTCCTGCAGCTTGAGAATGTAGTTTATCAGTGTCAATCTTTATTTAATGAACCTTTTCAATAGAAATTGAGTAGAATCATGTAGCAATCATCTTCGCAAGTGTGTGAGCCATTCATTTTTCATCCCATCAGATAAAGGAATATTTGCATCATGTCCTTACTTGCTACCCAGAGAAATCTATAGAACCCCTAAATGTTTTTTTGCAAGCAATTTTAGTAGGATACCAGCTGCCAGACAAAACCAGTAGCATCAAATCAATGGTTACTTTTTTGTGGGGAGTACCTTTTTAAAAAATCTACTCTGAGGTGTTATATTTGGATAAAAAGAATACCAACAGATCAAGTTTTTAACCATCTGTATCTACACAAAGCTGCATGCAATCACACACTTTCTAACAGTTCTAGAAGAAAGATTGCTTCCTAAAACACCTTAGAGATAGCCAAGTTTTAATTGAATGCGTGAAAGAGAGATCTAACAAGTTAGTGTAATCATGCAGGTAACATTCTTGTAGTTGTTGATTTGTAACTTGAAGACAGGTTGGTTCAGAAACCTGAAATGTTAGCAGGGAATCCATAGGGAAATATGCTGGCACACTTTTGAGAAACAATAGTTTACTATACTTGTATACAAGTATTATTTTTACAACTTACTCCAATGCTTATGTTGAGAATGGGATTTCATGTATGCCGTATAGATTATCTTTTTGATATCTTTGGAACTTTGAAGATCTGTTTAGAAAATGTCCCTTTGCACACATAGTTCAACATACAAATGTTCCTGTACAAGGAAATATCCCAATAGCACTGGACACGAGAGGTATCTGGGGAGATGAATACCAAAAAATTCTTTTCTGGAAATACTGTCATTGTGTCCTAGATTTTGTAAATTGTGAATAATTTCTTAACATGCCTTTCCTGCCAGAATTGTTGGAGCTTATGCCAACAAATAAAATTCTCAACAACCAAACTTTTAAACAAATATTAACTAGGAGAAACCAAATGCAACAACCATACATATTTAAAACATTGCTTCATGGTACGAACAATCCAATCCATTGGATAAATGGATGTTCCATAGTTGGCCATGATAGTTGTTTTGTGAGATGTCCTCAACATATTGTAAAACTTCCAAATATGCTTTTTAAGAAAGCATACTTAAAATTAAACATGGACTAATTGAAAATTGTCAGAACTTTGATAATGATTGGGATAGGCAAAGTTAACTGGAATTTGCTGAAATGGTTTTATGTAGAAACAATTTTCTTCTGGAAACATGCACTCATTCTTTATAAAAGGAATTATTTAAAAAACAAAACCACTTCCCTTCCTGAATAATAAGTATCTAGTATGCATTAGTATCTTCTAAATAATGTCAAGTTACTCTTCGTCACAGTCTGTTGAAGACAAATAATTACTTTCTTCTTCTAAGAGATAATACACATAGCACTTGTCTAATTGCCAATTCTTCTGCAACACTACTGGGGCATTCAGTTTAGCTGTCCCTCCTGTAAGCCAAATGCATTAGTGTTCTGGATCAACTTCCTTATTAAACATAGCCTTAAAAATGCCTTTATGATTATGTACAATCTGCTACTGAATTATAATAATTACTTTTCCAGAAAATTTACCCTGTACCCTCTCAGCTACATGGAGAATATAAAATGATTAGCATTCTGAAAAATACGTGTAAATCCAACAGTTGCATGCAAATGTTTAGGCACACCTGGTCAAATGGTATGTTTCAATAAACTCTAAATTTATTTAGAATTACATGTGTTTAGAATTTAATTTAGAATTAAATTTATTAAAATTAAATTTATTTATTTAGAGGTGAACCTTTACGTTGTATAAAGTTAAACAACTAATTTTCTTGCAGATTTGAACATATATCTTGCATCCTTTTATGAGCAATTATATGCAGATTCAAAATAATAAAACAGTGAAGCATCTTTCTATTGTTGCATGGGGAGGTCTTTTTCCCCCCTGCTCTTCTTTGCAAAACTCTTCTAGTTCAGACATATTCTTAGATCTCTTTATAAGCCCTACATGGTTGAGATCTGACCACATATTTTCACTAATGTTCCAATATGGGGACATTTAAAAACATTTATCTTTTGTAACTAAATACTTTGACTGATTTCCAGCTACATTTCAAATTACTATCTTGCTGAAGTATGCACTCTTTCGGCCTTCCAATTCTTCACTGACAGTGAGATGTTAATATTTAGGGTATATTGATATTTAATCAAATCCATCCTTCCATCTGTACCATATTTCTTGTCAACTAGCTGCCACAAACCCCAACCCATACTAGAGGCACTATGGTAAGATGTTGTTTCCTTCAAACACTTTACTGTTTTTATCCCAAATTCATCTTTTGCAGTTTTTGTTTTATCAATCTAAGGCATATTGTTTCAAATGAATGCTTTTTTTAGGCAATACCTAAAGATTCCCTTCTGACAACTTTCCTGTGTGGAACATATAGGCAAGGTTTTATGGTGATTTGGGGATGACAACTTCCAGTATCAGTTAAATATACTCTTTTAAATATGATCGGTTCTATAGTTTTATGTGGGTTTCATCTTTATAGAATCCTTCTAAGTCAAAATGGTACTTTTTTTTTCAAGTTGAGCTGTGTTTGTTCTTTGAATGGTTAGGAAGCATATCTCCAAAATTAACAGAATAACAAAGTTGGAAAGTACTTTGGAAATCTTCTTGTTCAACCCGATGCTCAAGCAGGAGACCCAATACCATTTTAGACAATTGGCTATTCAGTCTTTTTATAAAAGCCTCCAGTGATGGGACATCCACAACTTTTGAAGGCAGGCCATTCCACTGGCTAATTATTCCATTCCACTGGTGAATAAATTTACAGACATTTCTAAAATTCTGTCATTATGGGGAAGATTACTGAGAAAAAAATGAATTTCAACAAGCTGCAGAATCAGGCTGTAGCATAACAAAACTGACAAAAGTGAAGGGGATCTGAATACTTTCTGAATGCACTGTATACATATGCTATAATGGCTAGTTTAGGGGTAATTGCTTTTAATCCTCTGCTTCATAAATAATATATAAAAATTGGATGGCTTTATTATGTTTTATTTTTCATAAGAACCATAGTTTTGATCTAGAGATGAATAACTCAGGGTACATCTAGAAATGAGCAACTCGATTTCCGTGTGTGAAACATATATTTCCCTGCTTTCAAACATTCTTTTAAAATTCTGTATTTACTTGTTAGGAAGATAAAGTGGGTTCCCCCACTCAGATGTAATAAGCTGTAAATTAGGAATAGGAAGTCGTCTTACATTCTGTCACAGAGGAAGCACCACTTGCATAATGTAGCTTGTATGAGAATATTAAGGGAATCAAATTTAGAGCATTTATTAAAAAAAGAAAAATGGTCACAGAGTAATGATACGACAACATTCTTGGAAGAAGCAGCTAACATCTAGCTTTGTAAAAAGTATCCTACATTTCTTACCTGACTCTTATCCTAGTATTCAGGGATTCCATAACAATGAAAGTGAGAACCAGAAAAATACATAAACATCATTGTCAGAGCCTTATATTCCAATGAATAAAAGGCTCTGACAATTCTGTTTATGCACTTTTCTCTTTTGTGTTGTGATTTCTGATTGTGTTGTGATTTCTCAGATAAGTGGTTTTACAGAAACAATGCATAGAAATTCTAGCTTATTTGGAGTCTCGTTTTACCCATTTTTCCTTACATCTACCTCCCAAAAATGATAAATATGACTTGCGGTTAGCAAAAAAAATGCTCATTCTATCCCCAAGACCATATTCTACAGATGGGGAAAATACAATGGGAAGTCCTCCAAAGTTCTATACTGTTCAGATGGCCTAAGTAGAGGCCTTTACTGTTATCAATGAATTATTCATCCATTTCAATTCCAGCTAATATGAAGGGACAGAATTCTCTTTCTGAAGATCAAGTTAGTTCTCCTCCCCACCCCCAGCTTTTATTGCAGTAATTTGTTAAAAGGAAAATAGCTTCCCGAAATAAATTCATGCTAAAATGTTGGCCTTAAATCATAACCATTTGCTGTCGCTTCCTGCTTATATTCAGTTAGCTTTGGGCACAGTGCTTAGATTATCATCTGGTCTGGAGGAGGAGAATTCATGTCCTGAAATTAGGATAATGTGGAAGAAAATGTGTGGATTCACCAAAACTTTCTACTCTTGGTTTAGAGAACATGTTGGTTTAAAAAACAATTTTTAATTGGTTTCTTACTCAAAATAATAATCTGTGTTAAGAAAAAAGCAAAAAAACCTATCAATTCTGTGCATTATTGAGTCACATTTATATAGACTGATTTTAACAACCTAAACAGAATAGGATCTGGGTGGTACTTGGAAGACATCTGAGTAAGAATTCCTGTTTAACGGTCAATGATAATTCAGTAGTTAGCAAATATTTGGGTCACATTTAAGTAAAATGGAGGTGTGGTCAAAAACTGAGCAGAATTTGATACCTCAAATCTTATAAAAAGCTAATTGCTTAGATTTTAAATTTAGAGAGGCGGGTGGGAACCAGACTTCATTTGAGAGAAAATAGGAAAATTTTATTACTATTTTGAAGAAAAAGCCTTATTCTCCACCCCTTATCTCCTTAAACTGCTTTAAAATACTATCCATAGTAAACTTAGCATGCAGAAAGTGGACCACTGAATTTAACAAACCAAATAAATAATCTACAATAAGATGACATTCATGTGACTAAAGTATGAGAGTTTAGGGTTCATTGGGTCTACAAAGAAGGAATGAACTAATTGTCATGCTGCCTGACACAATTGTAAGTTGTCCTGGTTTTACAGACTTCCAAACATCTTTCTTTTCACTAGAGCCATTCTGATATTTTCCACTGCCTTTTCTTTGTTTGGCCCTCCATATTAGTGAGGTGAACCTTTTCAGCACCTCAGTTCATCTTCACGGTTGCAGCAAATGAATAAGGATATTAATTTCCCCTTTTTTCAGATGGAGACAGATCCTGAAAAAAATGTTTTAAGACAGGGAGACATAAGTACAAGAAAACAAATAAATAGCATAGATCTTTAGAAAACTATTAACTCTGAATGTATTGATTTGCTCTTCATTGGCTAATGTTCTCTAATGTAAACTTTGGCTAAAAGACTCTAGGGAGACATGGTATGAACATCTCCGCTGTAATATCCACGTGAGCAATGTGAACATTACTGAGCTTTCAGCATGAGTAAATAACAAATCACACCACAATACAGGGAGCTTTTATGAAGCTATGATCTTGGAAATATGTATGTAGTCTTCCCATGAAAGTTAACATTCAGTAAAGTCACTTTTTGGGTAGAGAAGGCTGTTGTACGAGGTTTTCCAAATGGCTGATAAGCAAAACTAACTTTTAAACCTTGTCCAGTTCATAAGTAGGAACTTTGTTCTATGGCAAATGTTTTTGTTTCTGTGGTTTCTACTGTAATATATCTGGCAGTACATCCCAAGAAGTGATTAGTTGGTTGGTATTACATTTCAGTAGCTGAATAAGGAAAAGGAAGTAAAGGATCATATGAAAATGAACTTTGTTTGGACCAACAGATAAAGAGATATTACCTTATATGTTTTAAATTTGAAAGAAATAGGTTTTGCAGATTTGATAGTTTTACCTAAATTGGCAACAAAAGGGTACAATGTTTAACTTGGCTTTCAAGATGTCTGTGGATTCATGCTGTTACATAAAGCTAGATATGGTTTGATTGGTTCATCTAGTCACCTTTAGTTCACTTTAGTTCGCACAGTCATTCACTTAAAGCTATTTGTTTAGTGACTATTAGAAGTTCAAACAGCACTGAAAAAAATGACTTACATCTGTTTTTCACATTATGACAGTTGCAGCATTCCCCTGGTCACATGATCAGTTCGAATGCTTGACAATTGGTTCATATTTATGACAGTTGCAGTGTCCCAGGTTCATGCAATCACCTTTTGTGACCTTCTGACAAGAAAAGTCAAACGGGGAAGACAGATTCCCTTAACGCCATGTTACTAACTTAACAACAGCGATGATTCACTTAACAACCATGGCAAGAAAGGTCATAAAGTGGGGCAAAGGTCACTTAACAAATGTTTCAAATGTTAGTCATGAAAATTTTAGGCTCAATTGTGGTCATAAGTCGAGCGCCACCTGTATTCACCCCAGCCATCTTCAGGATAACGTTGTAGTGCAATCAAAAAGAAGGCAGCAGTTCCGTCTGCTAAAAATGCTGCAGTTGTAAGTGTAGTGTGCTTCCAACTCTTAGAATTTGAGGCCCCAGTGCATGGCAAGGCCTTACGTGCAACCCTATCCGTTGACAATACAATGAAGTTTCTATTCTTTCTATTTCTATTCTAGTTTCTATTGTTTCTATTCTTCAGTGTATGCCATGGCTTTGAGACTAGTTTTTAAAAACTAATCTCAAAAAATAAGCTTTTACAAACAGTTTATTTCTTTTCAGTTTCATGCACTAGTTGGCCATTCAGAGCAGAACAATGAAAACCTGATGCATTCAACTTTAGTTAATGTAGTTAAACACAGGTCAACATATGTAATCCACTTTAAAACTGATTTAGAAGCCAAAATCTTAATTTCAGGGGGTGGGGTGGGGGTTGTTTGCTTTTTTGTTTGTTTTGCTTGTTTTAGCATTTCCAAGAATGGAAAGGACAGGCAAATAAAGAGAGCTGTTCTGCCATCTGTAGTTTGAGGTCTGCTTGCCAATTGCAAATGCATTTTCAAGAAAAGAAAGATTCACATTGGAGTGCTTACGAAAAATCAGGCTAATATTTGGAAATGGTAATGTTTCAGAATTAATAGGCATCCCTGGATGAATCTGTTTCCTTCCAGGAAAACCAGTCATTTAATTTAGTGCAAGTTGTAGGTAGGCCCATTTCTCACATTTAATTTCTAGCAGGGGAATCCTTTGCCCACGCTATGTATATTTGAACTATTTGGTTTGGTCAATATATTGGATGTAAATGTAATGATTTCTCAGAATAAATGTCATTGGTGTTCAAACAGTATTTGAGCCGGGGGACATGCTAACAGTCCACTAAGACTTACAATATAGTAAAAAGGAAAATAAAATTTGAAAGAGCTGTGCTTACTGTGACAAAATTAAATAACAAATTGGAAATATTATGAAAATATCAATAGGAGGAAACATAAAATTGAAAAGGAAATGATTTGTTAGATTGTGTTGAGTAGCGCCAACCAATACATGATTATGCACTACAGTCTAGGTTGAATTGTGTTATTTGATCTAATTTAAGGATGTGCAAAATATTTTGTACGTGAAGTATTCAGCAGAGAGAGCACCTGTTTTCCACATATTATTCAGATGATTTGATGCATGAAACTAAACGGACTGTTATAGTTTATGTATAGGCTGAAACAGGACAATGGGTAGAAGTAAAGGAAGGGCTGAGAACAAAACAAGAACATCAGTGACACAACAATTCTTCCTTCCTTCCTTCCTTCCTTCCTACCTACCTACCTACCTACCTTCCTTCCTTCCTTCCTTTCTTTCTTTCTTCCTTCCTTCCTCTCTCTCTCACTCTTTCTTTCTCTTTCTTTCTTCCTTCCTTCCTTCCTTTCTTCCTTCATTCCTCCCTTCCGTCCTTCCTTCCTCAGCTCCCAGTACTAAATACTGCTACTCCTCTTCTACCCTTCACTTCTACTACCAACGTGCCACAGGATTATAACCCTATAGACAATGCTACCATAGACATGCATCTTGAAATCTTCTGTATTACACAGGAGTTCCCAGTAAGTCAGACTAATAATGGAAGGCATTGCCTTAATGATCTGACAGTCAAGAATTTTTTTTCTGTTTCTCCAAGGGAAAACAAATAAAACAAATGGGAAAAAGAAATGTGAACATTCCACAGATTGTGATTCTATGCAGAAACTCACACGAGGAGTGTTGGCACTCCCATCTCAAATGTAAAAAAGCATTCCAAAATCTACTTACAACATAACTGCAATCATGAACTATCCAATGCAGTGATGCTTGAAATGTGAACAAACTCAGAGCCCCTATCCAACACATAGTACATCTTCAAACATCTGCTGATTCTTCTTCTTCTTCTTCTTCTTCTTCTTCTTCTCTCCTCCTCCTCCTCCTTTTACCCTTTTGGGTGTCAAAGGAGGTACAACGTTGTGGTTATTGCTCTTCTGGAATCCTCAACCATTGTTAATTTATGTTGTGGTAGTGTGTCTTTGATGTTGTCTCTCCATCTTCTTCTGGGTCTTCCTCATGTTCTTTGACTTTCTCTTCTTTTTGTATATGCCTTATATGGTATGGAATCCCAAGACATCCTCTCCAGGTGAGCAAATCATTTTATTTGCAGTTTTTGTATGTAGTTTAGGCTAGTTATTACTCCCTGCAGCAATAGAAGTACCCACATGCTATTCAGTAGTTTTACAAAGGAATCAATCCCCCCGAAAGGAAACCTATGACATGTTGGGACATTGGCAGGAGGAGAGAAGGCAAGGAAGACACTGGGGTGGCTACTGGGACTTCATATAAGCTGCTGAGGGGGGAGGGGGAAACACACATCAACCATGCCTTTTTCATTCAGCTGAGTTTTGTTTTAACTAAAACCTGGAACAACCTAATTTTTTTGGTTTGGCTTCTGCTGAGTTATGGCTAACCCCAAAAAGTTCAGCACAGCTTCTAGAACCCTTTTAGGTTTCTTGCTGATTTGATATAAAACCATTCCACTCCCCCCACCCCATTTTAGAGACATCCTCAGTACAATTTAAACATACCCAAACTCTGGACTTTCTAAATTTCCTCTCAGGCTGACGGTAGAAGTGGGCTTCCCATCAGCTTTATATAGCTTGTTGTGAGAAGATGTGATCAGACTTTTAGCTTATTTTTTTCTCTCTCTCGCTCAGTTTTAAGCTAATGCTTCTGCGGTTGTCAGCCGAAAGTGTGTAGAGATAGCAATGAACCCTTTTAGTGTAATCTCTTTTGTAATATTTTGCAAATTACTCTGTCTAGATGGAAGGAGGTTTGCATTGAATGTCACATGGAACACCTATAAAATAAGCACACGATTTTTCTCTCATCTCTACAGAAACCTGCAAATAGCAGGAAGCACAATAGCTTCCATTTTATACCTTTAAGAAGAAAAATATGATTCAGGACCAGAGGATATTTTCCTCTTGTTTTGTTCGTATTTTTCAAGAAGAAAGGAAAGCTTAGTGCTCATTGCTGCGAGGGTGAACTTGATACACTTGCAGGGATTTTCAACAAATACATTTCTTTAATTTTCCAACTTGATTAGTGACTCTGAAATTACTGGACTGAAATTGAGATACCTTCTTCTGACAGTTGCCTCCAAGGAACTAAAGCAGAAGGGAAGAAAAACATATATTTTGCTCCCATGTTTTATTCTGTCATAAAATATAGAGAGGAATTTGAGAGATAATAATGAATTCTGGTCACTGAAACAATGGCATAATGGGAATTTATTCAGAATAACTTGTTGTTCTAACTCTTCAGATCAAAAACAAGTAATATAAACTAAGGAATCATGTGGAAATTCAGATGATTATCTACATAATAATCCTACAGAAGCAGCATTCAAAATGATAGGGTTAGTTAGCCCCTCAGAAAGCAGTTTAAACGATATGATAACTGGGAAGGGCTACTTTAGTCCAAATCAAGGCTAGCGCTATTTGGAATTTTTAACACCCACAGGGTCATTGGTTGAGATAATTAAGCTCATTTCCCCGTTTGCAAGCCAGATTGAATCTCAGCCCCTTTTCCCAGTCAATTATATCAATGAAGAAGCTCCTAGAAGGCCATGAAGCATTGGGTCTTCCCACAAACATTGAGGTAGGGTGAGACTGGTGACCAGTAGATAAATGGGGAATGTTCTTTTGTGGGTGCCATGAGATCTAGTTTCTGTTAATATTACTGTTTACTTTTACACTTCGTTTTTTACATTTTGAACTGTCCAGGGTTACGATATATAAAATGGGTAGCCATTTAACTCTTTTAAGTAAGGAAATAGGACTATTGTGAGTTAAATCAAGAGACTAGTCTCAAAGTTGAAGGAAGGAAGGAAGGAAGGAAGGAAGGAAGGAAGGAAGGAAGGAAGGAAGGAAGGAAGGAAGGAGATGCTCTTTCTTGTTTTCTGAACACAAAGAGAAATTAAATGGTGATAACCCAAACAAATTCTTGCAATATAGGTTGGAGGCCTGAGACATTTATTTGCAGCTGGATCCAATTCATGTTTATTTGAAAATTAGCTGTAGTAACTTCCAGATATCCAGGATTTTGAGAACAGCATTTCACTTAAAGCCTCTTTGAAATGAGCCTTGCCTCCACTTTGCTAGTGCTGTGAAATTTATAATTCAAAATACTTTCTGTAATCACGGTAACTTGTTTGTAAATGATATTGGCTTTAATGGGACTCATTTTCTTTTCATTTCACATAAACTGTAAAATATAATAAGAGATAACTGCCTATAGAATAGATGTACTGAGGAGTATTGAAGAGGGGTATTTTGAAGCTAATGGAATAAGTAAAATGAAAAATGTAATATCAAAGAACTGATTCGTTATAAGAAACTGAGAGAAGAAATATTAAACAATCTTTTTATCAAATTAGTGGATCTTTCTTGTCTAGAGAACAAATTATTAAAATGGATCAAAATGGTTGCAGAAACATTTGGTTATTTATTTGGTGAATGCTGCTCTTTCCTCTCCAGAGCAAAGTATCTTTTTGGATTATAGATCCAAAGTTCCCACCTTTCATAAATCCTGTAAAAGTGAGTAGTTGAAATAGTACAGTGATGGTAAACATTATAGATGGCTTTTGTCCATTACAAATATATGGAGAGAGGAGGGGGCAAGGAAGAGCAGTACAATTAGATTGATTCATTAAATCTGGCAGTGGTCCATTTCCACAAGAAGCAAAAACCCCCAACACTTTAGCTTCTCTCTCGTTATGTAGAAATACAACTTGGAAGATTGTAAAGCTAATTAGTCAAGGATAGTATTATTAACAATAATACTAGTAGTAATATTCACTGCCTTTTGGAACTAAAATGTAAACTTATTCCTGAAAAATATTCCTTATTTGTGCTTTCAAAGAGACTATCGTTTGGTGCTTATGGCGTTGCACTTGGATATTCATCCACCATTTTACACTGTTGAATCTGGCTTAAAATACTGCAAAATATTCAGGTTGCAGCAACTGTTTTACACACTTTGAACTATAGATAGGGACTGTCCATGGTTCTGAAATAGTGATGGTTAATTGCCACGTATAGGTAGGCCAGGACTTTCCTAATCTTACCATTGTTTGTTCTCACTCAAACAAATTCCATCTATTTCTATGTGCAAACAGTGTTCAAAATGCATGGATACTCTTTTTATTTATCTATATCTGTCTCTAGAATGACATGTATTGGATGGCCTGAAATAGACTAGTCGTATAGGTCTGCATTTGGTTTAAGTAGTATTCTGTGCAATCTTTCACTTCATGGAGTCTCCTAAGCCAATTTTACAATTCTGTGAGTAACTTAGTGAGCCTAAAATAATTGGGATGCTTTGATTTTTATTTTGTAAGAAGAGTACAGTCCTTGCACAAATCTCAAAAACCCCAGATTGATGTATTTCCAGATAGCTATTGGACTGGTTAAAAATAACTTTATATGATAGCATTTTGAGTTTCTTCTCTAAAAATAAGAGCCTAACCCTGTCTTATTTAGACTAAAGTCATTCTAGGCATATGTGAAATTATAACTGTAATAGCAAATGCTATTATGAAAGTCCCTTAGGAAAAATAAAAGATAATACCTCGAACAAAAGCTTCATTTTACTTGCTTTGTGATTCTTTGAGGACCATATAGTATAATATTCCCCACCAACCATCTTTTAATTCATATTGTATTTTCATTGCTTATTTTTATTGTTTCATTGCTTTACTAATGTTATGTTTACATTTCTATCATTTTTTTCCCATTTACTGTTGTAAGCCACCCAGAATAGCCCCGTGGCAAGTTTGGAAAGCAAATAAATTTGATAAATAAAATTAAAAAGTAAAATAAAAATTCAGAGTATGTTGAAATGTACTGGATCTGTATTACTCATATGGGCCAAAGCTGGCTATGCAACATGCAACAGTTCTCACTAGTTTGCACTCCATGCTTTACTTCAATTTTAATGCAGATGGCAGTAAAGTGGAACATTTGCTCTAAACTTCATTTTTTTTCTCCAAGAATGCCTCTACTTGAACTTATATTAGTGGTATTATTAAGTAATGGACAGATCTGGTAGCTGCAGAACAGACATTTTGTTTTGCGTTGTACTTAGCTTTGTTGTACTATCACACTATTTGAGTAGGTTGGATACTAAGATTGTCAAAAAGAAAAGGTTTTATAGTTTAACAGAGGCTGTGGGATGGCCCAGGGTGACTCAGAGTTTGGGCCAGCTCTGTTCTTGGCCACTATGACCCTGACCCAAATCTTTAAGGGCATGATATATACCTTTAGATATAGTTTTTGTGATCTGACATTGAAGGACATTGTTATCAATCTTTTGTTATACTTAGATCATTTTCTGATTCCTTTTTTGCTTGCTTATCCAATTTTGGAATAAATCAGTATGCTCTCTCTGAGGAATGCTGTTAGAAATCTTCTCCTAATGCTTGCAAGCTATGAGGGAACTGATGACTCATACTCAACTCTGTCAAGATTGAACTGTTGTGATTTTGGTCATTTGGCCCTGAAGAATCTTCATTTTTAGTGCTAGTTGAGGTAGCACTTCCTTATTCAGGACTGGTGCACAATCTGGGTTTTTCCAGGATGCACAGCACCTGTTTAAAAAGCAGGTGGCAGCTGTTTCTAGGAAGGCTTTCACACCTGTTTACCTTGTGTGTCTGTTATGTCCATTCTTGAATCGAGAGGCTATCCAGACAGTCATTCATGCCTTAGACACTTCTATATGGATGATTGCAATGGGCTGTAGATAGGCCTGCTCTTGAAAATCACTTGGAAGCTTCATCTGGTTCAGAATGCAGTGGCATGGGCAATAAAAGGCTCACCTTTGCTTAACAATGTAATACTTTGTGAGCTGCTCTAGTTGTTAGTAACTTACAGGTGCAATTCAAGGTCTGGTCCATGGAGTAGGGCTTGACTATCTGAGGGACTTGTCTATCTCCAGCAGTTTCTGCCTATACTATTAGATCACACAGATTTGGACTACTGTAAATCTCATTGCTCAGACAAAGTGATCTGGTGGGATCCAGGAAGCATGCCTTGTCTATGCTCTGCCAGTCCTCTGCAACCGCATTTCTCCAGAGATTCCCCGTGGCTTCTCCCCTGCTTTCATTTAAAAATTTGTCAAAGATTTGGCTTGTTCCTCAAGGGTTTTAACCCAAGTGTTGGGTTTCTTGTAGAATAGTTTTTTTTTTAAACCTGGATGGTTCTCCTTCCCGAACCTCTTTTTTATTTTCTGCTTTATTTATTTTTATTATTTTAATTGTTTAAACCCTCCTAAGGGTGTTATGGATTCAGGCAGCTTTATAAATCTTATAAATAAAAAATAAATAAATAGATCAATACGGTTCACTTTGTCTTGCAATGATTTTTCTCAGTTTTAAAGGCCTTATCTCGTTTTAAAACACTCCCAGCTAGGGATGTATGTACAAAACCTACGAGCCCTAGCCCTTTCCTTTACACAGAAACCCTTTCTTCAAGTGCCCTCTGTTACTCTTCGTCTTTTCCATTGAAAGTAGCTTGTCTTTTTACCTTTTAGAATCGTGCTGCCAAATGAGGACATTGGACAGTGGAATAGGAACCTTTCCTCTTCCAGACTCAGGAAACCGTTCAACGGGCCGACATGTTTCTAAACAAGGACTGGATTTAGAAAATGAAGATTTCACGTCACCCGAGCAACCTTTTCCTCAGGCTTCATATGAGAAAGCCCAAACCCTAGAACGAGAAGTGCCTTCAACAACTAATAAAAACCCGGGATCTGTCGAGAGTGTTATTTCTCATTCGGCATCAGATCCTGCGATGGCTGATAGAGGTGTTCAGGCTTTGCAGAGTCATCTTCTGAAAGCAGCTTCTTCAGGTAAAATGACAGCTTCTGGTTTTTGCAAATGAGATGCTTTGTGTCCATCTGTCAGTTTTCATTAGCAGAGGCCTCCTAGCAGGATAACATTGTGGAAAAATGCAGCCGAAAAGACTCCTCACATTACTGTAGGTGTTTTAAAAGCTGGAGATTCCAGTGAAATGGAGATGTTATGATGCTGAATGGTAATCTATTGTCTTATAAAGAAGACATAGCATTTGTTATGAGTTCTTTTTTAAAGCTGTACCCAGTTAGCCTGACCCAGAGAGACACAAACATACTGGGCCCTGAACAGATGGTTTCTTTCTATCTCCCTATAAGGGTTTGGGGGAATGTTCTATTTTCTAAAAACAAGCACATAATTATATGATATGTATGATAATTATATGATAATTATGTGGCAATTACTATATTTGACAATGTTCATATTGCAATCTATATTATTACTATTCAATATAGGATACACTGTGCTCCATATTATGGCTAATATGCATCAACATTTTATGTCTTAAATCTGTTTTGTCTTAAGTCTCTCCTCCCCCTTCTGAGATTTCTTCTTTTTCTGTTAATGGCCACCATGTAGAGTTCTTGCTTTTTTTTTTTATGTTGTGCTTTATCTAGCTGAGCCTTTATACTTCTTTTCCTCTCTTTCGGGGCATCACTCCTGCTGAAGGAAAACCACCTTCATTCAATTGGCTGCTGTACTCTGCTGGTGGCTGCAGAGCTCCAAAGCACACAACTCCTACCACAACTGTGTCAAAGTTGCAGCTTTAATAGCAATTCTGCTAGGCTGATGCTGGGGAAAAGGCCCAAATAGGAGAAAAAGAAGGGAGCAGAGATGCCTGCAATTTTGTTCCAGCAGCTTATTCTTCCACACTGTGTCTTTAAATACCTTGTGGCTAATGTCAAAGCTAAGTCAGGGCATGTTTAAGCTGTAGCCAAAAGCAAATGGAAGATTTTCCCAGAGTTAGGAGAGCTTTTACTTTTAAAATGTTTATGGGTGTGTGTGTGTGCATGTAATGTGTGGGTAAGTCCTATGTGACTATATGGGTCTTAGTCCAGGTGGATATGTTGTAAATGCCAATACAAGTTCTTGAAAGTACCCCATTGATGATTCTTGTTATATAAAGCACTCATCTACATCTAGAAATAGCTTAACCATTTATTCAGAATCCCAAAGCTTTTCAAAAGGCAACTGGACTTTCTTGGGGGGGGGGGGGGGTT
>JANHFK010001605.1:148429-160053 GCA_036250565.1 Sibynophis collaris
TTTCTTTGAAGATATTTTGCTTCTCATCTAAGAAGATGAGAAACAAAATATCTTCAAAGAAAATCCAGAAAGTCCAGTTGCCTCATGAAAAAGCATCTTTGAGACAAGGTAATTCTTGACTTATGACCACAATTGGGACCAGAATTTCTATTGCTAAGCAAAGTAGCAAATCACTGCAGTTTTTAAATTCATCATGCAGTTGTTAAGCAAATTTGGTTTCCCCCATTGACTTTGCTTGTTGGAAGTTGACTGGCAAAGTCACAAAAGATGATCACATGACCACGAGATGCTGCAACTGCCATAAATACATGCTGGGTTATGTTCCTAGCACCCAAATTTTAATCACACAACAAAGGAAATGCTGCTATAGTTGTAAGTACCAGTTGTAAGTCATTTTTTCCAGTACCACTAAATGAATGCTTGTAAATCGATGACTACCTGCACATTTAATGGAAAAAGTTCTGCAAGCCAATGGAGATTATATTTTCAATCTGGAAAAAGGTGCATTAGAACTAAGGCAAATCACATTTATTGTCAAAAACCTGGCTTGAAGAAAAAGCTTACTGACTCCTTTAAAAGTTTAACTTCCACAGCGAATATGGTTGAAGTCTAAGTAACTGAACATTCATTGGAAAAAATGTTAAATATTGTTCAGTTCCAGCTTTCATTTCTGACAGCTGAAATTGAACATTAATATTTTTCAATAATTGAAGAATTTAAAAAGAATAAATGTGTAAGAAAGGTACATTACTTCACAGAAGTTGTAAAATCCATTGCAGACATAAAAATGTACAATTTTATCAACTTCTCCATCCCTCACTTAAGCATATAAAATTATCATAATGCAAATTGTCAGAAACTGGAAGTTAGACATTTGCTGCATATAAGGCAAATAAACCACTCTGATTAAGATGCACACTTAAATTATACTGATGTTCAAAATTGAGCATTAAAGTAATATTAGGAATTTTATTTCAAGCATGAAAATTACCTACTAGTAACAGAAGCATTTATGTGTCAGGGTTTTTTTTAGTTTGAAGCTTTAATTACTTGATTTATGAAGTTTAAGTTACTTCATAACTCTTTTGGTCATGATGGTATCATGGGAGACGATACAGTCTTTGCTGCTGATATTTCCAGTTTCCTAGATTTTTTTTTTAAGTCACATCATGTGACGATACATACAGACAATATATTTTAGCATGTGCAGGCATATGTGTTTTAGATTTGTGCTTAGCTGTGTAAGAAGAAAATAGTGTGAGCAAGTTCATTATGAGGAGACCCATACCAGTCTTGGATTTTTATCAGCACCGTAGAGCCACTATCAAGGGGGTGTGGGAGTTGTATGAATAATTAACTTTTTAACAGTTCTGTTAAGCAGTTGAATGGAATTTCCATTAAAAATGGCAGAAAGATTCCTAGTATGAATATGATATGCTCCATCTGTGTGTGTGTGTGTGTGTGTGTGTGTGTGTGTGTGTGTGTCTTCTTTTTCCTTAAATGCTTTTATCTCTTCTTAACTTCAGGGATATGTGTAGTGTACTTTCTTTTTCTGCATGCATCATTAGTTTTTATAGATGTCCAGATTGAAAAATCTCATGCAGGCTGTAGGGAAGAATGAAATAAAGTTTTAAGCACTTTCTTTCCTCATAATAATTTATAGTGGCTAGGAAAGGCTTTGTGAACGCTGAACCGAGCTGGTATTCTAAAACTCAACCTATATTTGTGTATGTTTGCATGTATTTTAAAAAAGAGAAAATCCTGTATCTGAGATACTTTGCTGTAATCCAAAGAACAGTATGCGATTCCATTAAAAAATAGAAACAGCACACATCATAATATTTGAAGCTAATATTAACATCTATAATCTCTTCCCTTATGTAAAACAGGTTTTAGAACCTATGATTTGTATCACAAATTAATTCTGTCCTGGGCATTGAATGCAGAGGTTCTGCACTACCAAAATAAAATTATTCAATCCTTCAATTAATTAGACAAAATATTCACTACATTTACTGTCTGAAAAATTGACCTCCTAGAAGTAACTTGATCGGGGGGGGGGGAGAGATGGTGTTCCTCAGGTTATATTAATGCATATGTGCACATCTGTTTATTCATTTTTATTTCACCTTTCATATGGTTCCCATCTCTCCTGTTTCATCTGTTAAGAAGGGTTCCCTAGACTAAAAGATGTTGCTCTGGGGACATTTTCAGCTCAGAATATGATTTAAACTTGGATCATCTTGATCTTGTTTGGATCTTTAAAGGACATGATTCTTGTTTGTAGCTGACTCAGGTTTGTAGCTCTTGATTTTCCTTAATGAGCTGCATGAAGAAATGGGAGTTCAGAGTTGTAAAAGAAAAAAGAAAACAGAGTTATACAATACCTTACAAAGGGTAAATGGCTTGACTCAAGAGATTACCTTCCCTTTAATATCATTATTAAATTGTTTAGAAATCACAAATATAATTATATTTCCTGGTCTGGTCTAGTAGTATACCTGACGTTATCCAAGCATGGCAAATTATATCAAATATAACAACATCATTTTCTTAAACTCAGGGTCTCAGATCAATAATCATAATTGTTTCATAAGAAGTAACCTATCGACTATAAAATATGTCAACCAGTGTAAGAGATTACCACATGGAGTGGTTTCTTCACTGGCATGAATTTGAAAACCTCTTAGGTTCCTTCCAACTTTTACATTTCTACAACTCTAAGAATATGGGATTTCTTTTTTATTCATGGTGTATTCCTTAAATGCAGAAAATCTCTAGAATGTGCAAATCAAGTGTTGCATAAAAAGTAACTGAAGTAATCCAGAATGTCCTGCTAGGATGGGAAGGCAAGCAAATGCCTCATTAGTTTATAAGTATGCTGTTCATGTCAGCATTGTGTAAATGCATTTTAAAACTGAAGACTTTAAAATCTGGATAGTCAACCTGGGACTTTCCAGGTGTTTTCGATACCAATGGTTTTCTATAGGCCAGACTGACTGAGATGGATGGGATTTGTAGTCCAAAGTATCTAGGGTGTCCCAGGTTGCCTAACTCTATATTATTTGACATTATTGGCTTTTGCTATCTAATAAAACTTCAAAGAACACACGGGATTTGCCTATTAGAATTTTCAGAATGACAAATGAGCAGCAATGTCCGTGGAAAACCAGTTGTTTCTGAATTTCTTGTTTAACCCAGCATTGTAATATGCATTCCCTGCTGCAATTGTTCACAATTTTTTAATGAAAAGCACATCTTAACCAAAATGTCATTCACACAGAGAGAAAAGGGGAAAAAAAACAAGAATTTAAAAAGCCATGGTTCCATAAAGCAATTTAGATCTATAATGAGGTCTGTTTAAAACTAAAAGTGCTACGTGACCAGAATCCCACCACTCCAAAGACTGGAGGTTTAGAAAAAAAAATATAGGTGTCATGATGGACAGAATGAGTTTCTCCTGCTGGTTAAAAAAAGCAGTGTGGTATAGTTCTACATAGCTCAATTAAAATGGACAATACAACTCCAATATAATGGTATTGCACAGATACTAATTTATGCTTTGAGGGCACTCTCTCTTAAGCAATGCCCACTTCTCTGCTAGTGCCCTGGAGCATTTTGTAACTGCATAGCAGGGAATTGCCATCAAAATTTCTAAATATCAAGAGAAGCCTTAAGAGGCTCTAACACAATTGGTGTTACAGCAAATTTCTACAAGTCCTGGTATTTCACATTTGTAATTGTTTTTCCTAGCATCACTCACTATAGCAACATCAATAAATCAGACTTTCTTCTTTTCAATTACTGTTATATTAGGCATGTTATAAACAAGATGCCTGTCTGTTTGAATCTTAAAGTCCGATAGATTTTAATCTCTTCATCTTCCAAAACCTTCTCAACTCCCAGGGGTTCTTGCTATATTCAAAACCAAACTTCTGAATAATTTTTACAACTTAGTAATAAATTTGGCAAATTTTGGCATAATAGATCAGTGATGGTTAACCTTTTTGGTGTCCCGCATCCCGTTTTAGCTTCCAGGTTGGTGCAAGAGGCTTTCCAGACCCAAAATGGGGCCCCTAACCCTGCACCAACCTGCACCCTACTGTGCATGTGCCCCACACACATGTGCATGTGCATCCCTGTATGCACCCTGTGCATGCGTGGCAGAGACCCAAAGACCAGCTGGCCAGTGGGAGGCGCGCACACATGCACGGTGGAGCTGGGCTGAGGTGACAGCTGGCATGCCATAGGTTCGCCATCACGGTAATAGGTCATGCTGCTGCTTATAATCTACAATTTTGATTAGCCCCTGATCAGGTGGTCAGTTGTTTTGCATTTTTCACTACAAAGGTAACATGGTGTGTTGTGTGTTACATGCTGAATTTTCTCTTTCAGCAATTAGTTGGCAGACTTGTTAAGCTGCTAAAATAAAGCCTTCTGTTTCATTAACACTCCCAATCTTCACCAATCTTATGTTTGGTTTTTATCGGCTTTTCTTTTATATTTTTCAAATATTGAGTATGCATTGGCTTATTCTTCCAGTTAAAGTACCAGGTTTCAATTGTTTCTTTTCTATACTCAGCTTTCACCTTTTTTTGTTTTTGTTTCCTTGATTGACTTCGTTCAAAAAGAGTTCTTCACATTTATTTATGGAGTCATTCAAACTATGCTTTTCTTCCTCCATAGTTTGTTTCACCTGTAGGAATCCTCTGCCCTTCTATCTCTTGGCAAAGACAATATATCAATATGGCTTTTTAGGTGTAGAGCACGTTATTAATTTCTTGTTTTCTGATCCAAGTGATCAAGTTTTATCAAGTTGCTGCTGTAAATCAAATAAAAGGGATTGCCCATACATAGATTGCTTTAATGAAGTTTCCACCATTGATTTCAAAATTTTATGAACTCAATTGCTATATTTGGTAGAATTACTTCTTTTATTTGGTTCTATAATAAATCAGAAGCTTCCAAAACTCCCACATACTTGTAGCCTTTTTCAGGTGCTACTGCCTTTATCAAATCTTTATTATCAAATTGTATTTCATTATCTTCAACAATTTTGTCTGTTTTTATGGCTACGGTTACACACTTGTCAGTGCCAAATTGCATTCCGATATCTTTGTTGAATTCTTTTGTGCTTTGTAGCCAAGAATCCAGTTCAGCCTTCATTGTTCCAAATAATTTGAAATCATCCATAAAGAGTAAATGCAAAAAATTTAATCCTCTTTTTATTCATATCCAGACTGTTCAAAACTATAGTCAATCAGATCTTTGATAGTATAAAAAGTAAAGAATTTTTTTGAAAAATTACGCTTTTGATTTTGACTTCTTTTAACTCTTCCTCATTAGCCATCAGTTTTGTCAATATTTATATTCAGCAATATCATAAATTGTTGAATGTTTTTATTAAATTTATTTGCTGCTCATCTTGGGTTCAAGGTGATTCTAAATTCAATATATCCACATATTGAAGGGGTATTTAGCTGTTGCTCTGAGGGCTCTAGTTACAATTGGTATAACAATGGATTTTTTTCCCAAAAGTGTTTAGCTTTGATCTGCAAGTCCTGTATTTTGTAATTTTTTAAAATTATTTTTTCTTAATCCTAGGATCATCCTGTATACCAAAATCAATGTATGAGACTTTTTTCTTTTCGATAATATTTATATCAGGCATGGACAAGATGCCTCTTTGGATCTTAAAGTCCCATAAGATCTTAATCTGCTCATTTCCCAAAACTTGATGATCCCAGTTATATGCACAAAAATGTGAAATCACAGCTGCCAGTTCTTTAGCTGGTCTTTAGCTGGTTTTGCCTTTATATGCATCAGATTTTTTCCAAAAAACTTAGGATGTCATAATGTATTGGCATGATATATGTGCAAATTCAAGCAATGTGGCCTTCTGTAATTGACAAATGCAAATTCTAAGTGTGTCCAATATTTTTTTTTGTACAATACCTAGTGTGCCAACCACTGGGCCCACCATAGACAGTTTACTCCATAATCTGTGAACTTCAATGTTCAGGTTTTGATACATTGTGAATTTCTCCAATTCTTTGTCTTTTATTATATTATCTCATTGTGTGACCACATTAATTAACTACATTTTCTTCTTTTCAACCATAGTTTAATCTGGTGTGCTATGAACCAAGACTTTATCAGTTTGCATTCAGAAATCCTACTATTTTAATGTGATGATTTTCTATTAGTTTTTCATTTTGTGTTTCCCCCAGTTTTTCATTACAGATACATAATCATTTTTACAGATCTTCCAGTGAATCATTTTAGTGCCTGTGCTATGTCTTGGTTTATAATCAATTTGTGCAATCTACTTTCATGAAGTGAGCATATAATCTTCTCTTTCTTTTGGCTCTTTGCACAATCTGTACTCCGAACCATTTGACTATTTTTCAATTCTGGCCTTGATTGCATTAATTTGAATAGTTTGCTCTTGAGCAGCCAAAATCAAACCTTCAGTTTCTTTTTTAAATGTATCAGTTATAAGCCATTGCCAGGTTTTACCTTTATCCATTTTCCCCTTAATTTTTTGTAGAAATGTATCATGTTATGTTTCTCTTTGCCAGAATTCTGTTTGAGTTTTGATTACATGTTGATATTTATTTCCTGTACATTCAGTAAATTCAAATTTTTAACTTGCCTCAATGCTTGTTCCTGGCTATCTTTTATATAATAGCCCAATGCATGCTTTTCTTCTTCGACAGTTTGTTTATCTTGAAATTAACCTCTGCCTCTAGTTCTCCAGGGCAGGTATAAATGATCAATATCACTAAAGGTTGTAATACATAGTGAAGAGTCATTAGCTTTATTGTTTTTCAGTCCAAACTGTTCAGTTCAGCTTGGACAGTTATTATTAACAGTCCGGCAATATATCATATCACAGGTATGGCCCAGGAATTGATAGCTTTAGTCAGACCTCAGCATTTTATAGTGGCCAGGCCACATCTGGCTCTTTGGTTGTTCCTGTCCAGCCCATGTAAGGTCAATCAGAAATTAGAAATCAAATGTAAATAAGCATGCCGTTGCAGGTGGCAAGAGAAAAAGCCAAATCAGGTTCAGCTGTGCACACTCGCCATATGTCCCTTCAGGCAATAGGAGGATGAGGAGGGAAAGTACTTTTCTGCACCTGCGCAGCGCTTGAATTTGCCCTCCACAACACTCCCAGTTTCTCATGTGGCCCCTTAGCTTTGAGGGTGTTCCATTTTATTTTTAGCACTTATTGACTATAAGAGTGACTTTTAGACTGTAAGGTGATTTTACTCAGAAACCGAAAATAGTCAAGAGGCTTAGCTTGGAATAATGGAAGTCAAGGAGAAACTAGGCAAACCACTTGTTAAACCATGATTGAGCAACAAATAAGACTGAACTGTGGCAGTAGAGAAAGGACTGACATTCACTACATCTTATAAAATCTGTATTTCTTCACTTCTGAGAGGATATATCTTCTTGCTGAGCTAATTTAAGACTTGTGTCAGTTCTATTATATATAAACCAAACCAAGAAATTAACTCCATACATCTTCCCACAGGGAGTGAGTTTGGCTCCAACTCTCCTGACCTTCCACAAGAGCTTAAAGACCTGGCTCTGCCAATTGTCTTGGGGCTTCAGTTCGGGAGGGGGGCTCTACATTGAGGGTGGTTGATAGATTGATAACAGATCTCATCTCTCACCCACTCATCCTACTCCCTCCCACCCCATCTTGAGCTGTATGTATTTTTATAATATTTATTTGTATTTTGTATAGGTTTTGTATAGTTTTATCTTTTTAACATTGTAAGCTGCCCAGAGTTTCCCTGTGGTAAGATGCAGGGAGGAGGGGATAAAATAAAGTAATATTAAAAATAAATAAAATAAAATAAATGCATACATTGAAGTACTTGCATCAACATTGACTGTAGTAACAGAATCTTTCAAGTCTCATTATATTTTAATCCCTCTTCTCCCCTTTATAGTTATGTGAATTCAGGAAATGTCTGCCTGCATCTTTCATGCATGCCTTCTCTTTGTTTTGGATTTAAGATTTGTTTTTCCCCCTGTTGCTTTGGCATTTATTCATTTATTTATTTATATCAGCCTTTATTATTTTTACAAATAACTCAAGGCAGCGAACATATCCAGTACCTCCTTTTCCTATTTTTCCCACTGCAACAACTCTGTGAATTGAGTTGGGCTGAGAGAATGACTGGCCTAAAGTCACCAGCTGGCTTTCATGCCTAAAGCAGGACTTAAACTCACAATCTCCCATTTTCAAGATCATCTTCCATATTTTCTACATTTAGCAGCCAGCTTTCTATCTTGCTTTCGCTAAGTGGTCCAGGAACTTTTCAGTTTACATTACAATCCTAATTCTGTTCTGGCTTCTCTTCTGATTTGTTTTTCTTTCCTTTTTACCTTTTACTTTATCAGTAATTGGAATACAGCTCTTAGTTACCTAAAGAGGCTTAAATTCATCTAAGTGTAGCTTTCAATTTGTTCCATTTTCCCTCTCTTGGGAATGGTTTTCTTTATATCATAGGAAAGATTTAGTAATGAAATTTTATATTCTTTATTACCAGCAAGCACAGATAAACAGAAATATTAAAAAGAAAACAAAAGAAAATAATATATATATATACTTACTTACAATAATATATATATATATGTGTGTGTCATGTGAACAAAATCCTCCAGTATTCCTAGAATGAAGCCATTTGAAGTGATTGGTCATGACTACTCTGTAAGTATATAAGGACATAAAAGGACATAAGACATAAAAGGCATGACTGTCATGACCGATCACTTCAAATGGCTTCATTCTAGGAAAACTGGAGGATTTTGTTCACATGACTGACTTGATCTGGACTTAATAATATAAAAATGTCCCATTAAGTTTGTGATTTTTCAGATGTATTATTTTAGTACAAAGTGCTATCTAAATTACACCAATCATCAGATGATATATTTGGGACTAGTTATATTATTGCCACCTTGAAAAATTCTACATTTTACCAATGAAGACTTAAATCTAAATATGTCCATGCAGGAAGACACAGACATTTCTCTTGAGGTTCATATCTCATATTTTCACAACAGATGATGCTTAGGAAAGGACCAGCCATCCTTATGCCTTTTATGTCTTATGTCCTTTTATGTCTCTTTTATGTCCTTTTAATGTTTTATATCCTTTATATCCTTATGTCCTTTTATGTCTTAAAAAAATCTTCAATTCCCAGAAATCTCAGCCCTGGCTAAAGTGGCCACAACTTTAAGGCTTCCACGCTGGGGGAAATCTGGTATACAACAAAGCAAAGGCACATCCTGGAACACAAATTGTGCCCAGAGTCACTTGTTTGAAATAGATAGCCATAAAAATTGGATATATAAATAAACACTTTTTTTTTTAAAGTGCTATGTGTGAACTACTTGGTGTCAGATTCTTTGTTTCAGAAAGATTATTTTAGAATGCTACAGTGCTAAGCAGCATGGATATCATGTTGCCAACCTTTAGTTTCTTAGCTATGTATTGATACTTGCAGATCCCTTCTTTTCAGCAGTTAAATGTCATTTACGAGCTGTAGGAGGAAGTGCTTTTCAGAGGAACCATTGACTTGGATCCGACGTGCTCTGGATGCCTAAAAACCTGGTGGGGAAAAGTTCTATGCTATCTGACAATTTATCCACCAATACCTTCACCGCCCCGCAAAAATCCCAACCAAAAGAAATAGCTGTTCATAGTGAATATGTTGTATGCTTATATAAAAAATTAATTAGTTGGAATGAAAATTTCAGCAATAGGCTGTCCTTTTAATCTTTACCATTGAAACCAGCTTAACTGTTGGAAGACCAGGTTAGGGACAGATCACCATGGAGAAAATCTATCTAGGTGGTAAGACTGATTTTATGGCATAAAATCAGTCAATGAAAATCCATATACTCTAGAAGAGAACCTTTAAAGTACTGGAGGATTCTCCAATACAATAACCAAAATTAAAAACATGGTTGCAGAAGATGATTGAACAATTAAATATTATCAATCTAAATGGGGAGCTCCAGCTGCCACCATCAGGTCTTCAGTCCTAAGGTTGGTCTATTCTGCAGCCAAATACTGTGACCCTGTATGGCTTAACAGCTGCCACACTAGTAAGATAGACACCAGGCTGAACAGCACAATGAGGATGATAAGTGGATGTATTAAAACCACTCCGACTTGCTGGCTTCCTGTTCTGAGTCATATAGCACTGCCAGCTTTACGAAGAAAATATGCACTAGTGAGAAAATAGAGAAAAATTATGAACAACTCACTCCTACCGGTGCATGCCAACCTTCCTCTTTATCAGCAGGAAGACTCAAATTTAGGAAGCCCCACTGGCACTTGTAGAACATATGCCCAACATCTTTAATATTGATTCCCAATGGAAAACCAAATGGATCACTGATTACCTAGATATAGAAAGACATATAATAACCACACAAAAGAGGTGTGGGGCTTTGAAGTACCACATCAGCAATGGGCAATCCTGAATAGGATTCGCATCTTCTGGGACTGTTTATATAAATGGGGCATAGTATTCTCTCAGTGTGACTGCAGGATCCAAAGCCAAACCTTAGATCACATTGTGACCAGTTGTAAGCAGAGGGCATATACCAATTTTTTTTTAATATAAACGATGCTGCGCTTCAATGGTTAGATGGCCTAGATATCTATATTTGAACATAGATCTTTTTAACATTTATATTTTATTGGGTTCTAGTAATCTGGTAGAAATGTTAATAAATATTGCTAGTCCATGTATGATATGCCATAAATAAATAAATAAATAATCCCTCTATTCTTTTTCACTAGTGGGAGCATTTTGACAGATTTCTGTTCAGGCAAGGCACTCATAAATGGCAAGGCAGCTAGATCCAGTTCCATAAGACTTGCTTTCTGTTACAAACCAGATATAAAATAATTCACGGGAACTTTGGTGGCACAATGTTTAAGTGCAGTATTGCAGGCTAACTCTATCCATAGTCTGAAGTTTGACCTTATGGAGGTTCAGTTGATTCAGCTTTCATTCTTCCAAGGTTGATAAAACAAGGACCCAGAATATTGGGAGCCATAGGCAAATAATGCCGACATTGTAAACTTCCCAAAGACTGCTGTAAGGCGCTATGGGGTAGTATATAAGTCTAAATGCTATTGCTATAAAATATTAAAGAATATAAAAAATGCTATTTTTTCCAACTATTTTCAAAACTCTTCAAAATATTCTAACTATAATCCCCATTATCTCTAGCAGCTATTATGCATCTTTATTGGGACTCGGTCCAAGATATTTAGAGGGAATTAGGCTGACAATAGTATACAGTGACACATTATGTACTTAATTTCTAAAGAAATTAAGGCTTCTCTGATTTCTCACCATGTCTTCTTGAACTGTAAATGAAAACTTAAATACAGGTAGTCCTTGCTTAACACAATAGAGACTGGCAACCCCATTGCTAAGCACTAGGGACAATAAGTGACCGCGAGGGGCTTACAACCTCACTTCCACTTCAGTCATTAAGTTGTTATTATTATTATTATTATTATTATTATTATTATTATTATTATTATTATTATTTGATGGGAAACACAGCCTATGGGG
>JANHFK010001605.1:160153-174819 GCA_036250565.1 Sibynophis collaris
CCATTCCCACCCCACTCCAGGGGAAGGATATTGCAAAATCTCCATTCCCATCCCACTCTGGGGCCAGCCAGAGGTGGCATTTGCCGGTTCTCTGAACTACTCGAAATATCCGCTACCGATTCTCCAGAACCTGCTGGATTTCACCCCTGGTTTGACTGTAAATGTAAATCTGCACTAATATAAGAGGAGGGATCCCATTTGGAATAGTTTGTCCCATTCTGGGCACCAGAGGTCAGAAAGAACAATGAAAATTAGAGCAAGCTCAGAAAAGTTCCAGAAATGTCTGGATACCAAGCTCTGTGTTGAAGATTCTGAGTATGTTTAGCCTTCAGAAAATAAGAAGGCTAATAATAGTATTTGGATGCCTGAAGGCTTGTCACTTAGACGAGAGAATGGAGTTATTCTTTATTGCCCAAAAGAGGAGGACCAGAACCAGTGAGTTATAATTACAAAGGAACAAATTCAGACTACAGATTACTGACAGAAGCTATAAAATGGTATGCTACAACTTTGATAAAGGTCTTCAAACAAAGGCTGCATGCTCATCTGTCAGAGATGTCCTGCACTAAGTAGAGGTTGACTAGAAGATAGCTTTCCAACTCTATGATTCTGTATTTCGGCAGTGAGAGGAAAAATGCACCAAGGTTACTCCAGTTTTCAGTCCTCCAGTTTTTTTAAATTGACACAGCATGCATAGAGGATGGAAAAAAGATATTGGTACCTTATTTTTAAGTATATTCCAGACCTAGAAAATTATTGTTGGATATTGGGGGGGGGGGGGACAAGGGAAATGCCTAATTGTATAAGGCGGGTTCGTTTGTTCCAAAGGACTGCTCTACCAGAACAGTACTGACTTAGTCATGTGTTTCTCATTGTAAAGCCCATAAGAGAAAGCTGTATAGGTATTATTGTATACCTCTTCTTTTAATTGTCTGATCAAGTGTGCTGGTACAGGAGGAAAAGCAGAAAGAGAATAAAATTGATTAATGGTTCTCAAAACAAACCTTGCCGCTGCTTGTAATTTTTTTTAAAGGCTGGATACATTTATTTAACTTTTGGAAATTCAGAATGTATGAAACAAATATTTGCCATCATTTTTTTAAAATTAAAAATAAACTTTTTAAAACAAATACCCATTTCTCTATTGCACATGTTTTGGGTTCCAGGCAGTGTGCAGTGGCACTAGAACAACTGCATTTGACAGAAAGGTTGAAACATTGTTTTAGTGCTAGGGGAATAGTATATCTCCACAACCCAGCTATTCCTTTGAAAAGACTGTATACAATGAAGGTGCCTTTACTGCAGATGTTCAGATGTTCTATTATACCAACAATAGACTATCTGAATATATAAAATGACCCAGAGATATTAATCCCTGTTGTCTTCCTCATTATGAATTGAGTTTCTCAGCTTATCTGGTTGCCAGAATCAGTAATGTGGAAATAAAAACATGTCCAGAATGCTTGTCCAAACATATTACTTTCCTGTGCATATAACAAAATGAAGATAAACTCAAGAACAAAAGCTTTCATTCAATAATAACTTACTCAACACAAGTAAGTATGAAATGAACATATTGCAGTGTTTGGAGTATGCAGATCTACTCTGATCGGCTTTGAATTCTTGATTTGAATTGCATTGTTGATCCAGTTCAATTTGATGATTGGAAAATTAAGATGCTGATTCCAAACTGTTTCGGGAAAAATAGCTTTTGGGCATGCCATTCAGTTGTAAAATTGGTATAAATCAGCTTGGTAGTTTGATTCAATATTCTGAATTTGATTTGTAAAACAGATTTAATTAGAGATTGAGTTGAACTGAAAAATCTGAAAATTGAAGCTTCGCACAACTCTAATTTAGGACACTTTTGCTAAGTTCAGCCCCTCAGAAGCAGGGCCATATTTACAAGAAACAATTGCTTTGAAATACCGTAACTTGAAAGTTGATGATTTGAACTTGGGTGTGCTTTAAGGACATCTAGCTTCACCCTTCCTTATTCCTAACAGCCAGAGCTACTGCTGAAATGTAATCATGCTTCTTCTAAACCTTTCTTCCTAATAATGCTACATGGATTGTTTCTGGACATCCTAAGCACATCTCAATACATTACCTATACTTCCTAGTTGATTAATTATGAGCAGCTGTTGATTTGCAAAGCAGCCGTTAAATTTTAAATCCTACCTTGAACAGAACAGTGTGAGCATGTTTGGGATAAAACTGTGTGGCATTGAACAAAACATGGCAAACCTGATGAGTACTGCCTTTTGGTAAAAGAAAATGTGGTGTGTGATATGGTATGACTAAAGTTATTATACATAGTTTATTTTTTTTTTCTCCTACTAGAAAGCATTATGTGAAAGCTTTGATGATCCAAGTGATGGGCAATTGAAGCCAATATCTATGGGTATATCTAGTAACAACTATGGTATATATAAGAGAAATGAATGTTAAAGAGCATACAGTAACTGAACAAATGAAACAGGAAAAATAAGTAGTTTATTGGAATAATCAAAACACGTACAAACATTAAAGTTTCTGGTTCATGTGACTCCTTTAATTCCCAGCTCTTTCATACAGCAATGCTTAAGTTCTTAAAATTTATTTTGTTCTACTTCCTTTACTTTGTTTTATACATATCCTGTCTCTATTCCTAGAATTCTATACTTTTGTATATATCATATTTTATTTTCATTACTACTCATTATAGCTACTATTGCATATATTCTTATTGTGCTTCTATGACTTGTTCTTATCCCTATAGATGACTATTTATTTTTCACCCTATACTGAACTTCTGTGGGTTTTTTGCTATTAGTTATATAGTTTTCTGTTGTTCCCTGTATTTTGAATAGACTCCGAGAACTATTTTGGGTTCTGAAGGATCAAGGGGTTTGGGAGGGGAAAAGTGACAGTGAAGCAATATCAATGCATAGGTCATTTCTTGAATGAACTAATCGCCATTCCCTTTTTGAAAAGCTAAACATGAGCTATGTTCTTGCATTCTCCTGCCCTGGGACTTCTTTCAACCCCAGCTATTTTCCACCTCCATTCTAGAGTTCAGTCTCCTACTAATGCATTCTTCCCTGGAGTCACTCATACTCCAACTGCTTTTAGCCAATATTTTAACTCCCAGTTGTTCACAGCCATTCCTTCTGCTCTGCTCTTCATCTCTGCTCCTCTTTCATTTCACTTCTACCTCTCTTTCTTCAACATTGGCAGTCAATGCCACAACAATAAACAGATAGACCCTCTGATAGACCTAGAAAAAGCCACCCTTGTCAGTTAAAGCCTGGTCATTTTCAAGACTTGGATGACAAAGCACACATGCCACATTGTAGGTATTCCTGGATGACCTAAATCCTTCCAGATCCTAAATGAGGAAGGGAGACTAAACAAAAAACTCTTAATAAGGTGGGAGAGGCAGGATTTTACAAATCCTAATCTTATTCATGATGACACATCCTGCCATAGACTCCTGAGTAATTTAATGTACTTATGGATACATGTACAGTATAAGAAAAGTTTATGTAGATATTAGAGGTGTTTTGGTTGGAGATGTGAATAACTGTGTACTTTTATACATGAATAATGCCATGTTGTTGGTTCGGAACCCAAATGATTTTGAGGAATACTACATAGACATTAATTTATTAAAGATAAAAAGTAGTTTGGCTTGATAGGAAAACTAAGCAGCCAATGGTAAGGTGGCAAAATGTCTTAGAGGAAGTAAATGAATCTGTGTACCATGCTAGAATATTTACCAAGGCTGGAGAAATGGATGGAGAAATTTCAACCCATGTAAATGTCACTAGAGAAATAATGGGCTGGAGTCTGTTGCAGGGAATGAATATTGTCTTGACCCCTTCATTATAGTACATTTTCATGATAGAACAACATTTACTTTCTTAGTTTTTGATATATTGTGATCATCCTGTATCCATGTTAGAAAGTTTGAAGATGTTGAATTGTGGGTCAAAGTCTTGGCGTGGAGAACCATCCTAAATTGTCAAAAACTTTCTCTCAAACACGAAAGATCCTAGTCACTTTCTTATTTTTCTAGCTAATATTGCCAATAGCATTCAACTATATCTGATGTTATTTCTTAAACATCTCTTTAAAACACATCCTGTTTGATTGTATCATATTCATTCAAAATGCCATTTATTTCTTTTGGAAGTATTGCCATAAAAACTATAGTTACATTCATTAAGGCAGTATATTATGTGACTCCAGACTAATTGTTCCCCTCTTTGTAGATCAGAGAAATAAAAATCATAGCGCCGCCGCTTTTTAAAATATATATATATTTCTGTTGTTGATTGCAGATTGCTTTTTTCTCTTGTACTAAATCAAGAACTGAATATGTTTGTGTAAAGCATCATTTGGTAACTAGTAAGAACATAATTTTCATCTCAGTTATACATTGTATGCACCAATAATATACAGGAAGAAGGATATCTAACATTTTCCAGAGATGCACGATGATGTTCCTATTTAATTAGTTTATTGGATTTTTTTAAGGATATTTCATGAAGCATTTAATTTAAGATAAATTTCAATTACTATTATTTTTCAATTACAATATATACTAGTCTAGAAGATTCTTGTGTTATATTCCCCAACAGTGAAAAGTAGATTTTGTTTTAGAGGTTAGAACAAATAAAGCAATAATATGGTCATTTTTTTCAAATTAATTATTAAAATGATATGATAATCCTAGTATCAAACAAGCAGAGACATGAAATAATTAGGAGCTAAACCAGCCTCAGTTCAATTAATTATTTTAGTTGTTTGGAGACCAACCATCACCGGCTGTTAAAATTGGACTAATAATTTTGGTTGCTCTGGCCAACTTTCTTCTAAAAAAATTAAAAAGTTGTTATTTTAACAAAAATCAAGTACATCCATTTTTAATTGACTGATTCACTTATAATAAAATTAAAATACACAATCTTAGCCAAATCAGTACCTATATATTGAATATTTTCCCTATGTCTTTTTCTTTATTCAGACTCTGGAAAAGACCATCTTTCCTATTTTCTTTCTTTCTTCCCTCCTTCCTTCCTTCCTTCCTTCCTTAATTTTAATCATCTGCCCCTTTTCACTATTTTTATAATGGTAAAAGAAACTTCTGCTAAGAGTTGAACTCAGATTTTTTTTACAAATTCTAAATGTTTGAATGATTTCTACCAACATTAATATGACTTGTTTTGAAACATCAACAGATACTTTTCTTTATTGGAACACCATTTACCATGAAATTTATTATAATAGATATTTTGGAAGTATTTTGCTGGATATCCAGTCATAACTAACTCCTGTTCTGTAGCAGTTAAAGGTTGACTCTGATTTTGAGTATTAAGAATATTGACAAGAAAATAATTGGAGGCATTGTTGTTATGTTTAATAATATAATTTAAACTCTTATTGCCATTTTCAATTTCAAAATTACAGTTTCTTCCAAATTTCAACTACGTAAGAAACAAAAATCACTTCTCTACACTTTATTCAAGACTACAAAAGTAGACTTTAGGATAGCTAGCATACATTCAGTGATTTTCTGTCTGTATTGAAAATTTTGGCCATGACAGTTCCAGCTATTTCTTCTTGACTTTATGCATATATTTCCATCAGAATTGGTGAATTTTTGGTACAGTGATTTGACTAATATTCTGATGTATCTTGCAGGAAAGTTAATTTGATTCTTTTGTTCAGAGCAGCTGTTGCAAGGTGGTTATTATAGAAGTACAGGTACTTTGCCATGTCAAAACACTGTACCAAAAATGTCTGCTGCATTATCTTTTCTGAAATTTGGGGTTAACTAAACACTGCAACTGATGCTATTACTTTTGCAGCCTTCGCTTTCCTCTATATTTCTTCTCTAGGATATAATTGTAGCATTATCTATGATAAACATTACAGTAAACATTCAAAATTATGTTGCTGGTGTTTTATCTTTTACTGCTATATCTTATGAATATTTAGCAGAGTGTGTATTTATTTATGTGTCAATTATTCCAATAAAGAAGGTAATCAATTTTTTGTTGATACATAATCATATATTATACCGCAATTCGGAGTTCATGTAACAATTTTACCCTTAGATTAGATATACAATTGTTACTTTCTTTCTTACAGACTTTATCCAACAATTTCCCTGCAATAGATATTATGTTAGAGGGACTGTATCCTGGTCAAACTGACCCACATCAATTAAGCAATTAAATTTTTCTCAATCTACAGGAAGGAGGAATTTTGCTTAAATCAGTTGGACCGGATGCATCAGCACCGGTAACGCCCACCCCCAGTTTAGCGAAGGAGTGGGGAGTCACGATATGTCACATGACAACAATGTGATGCTGCGAGTTTGACACACATGGCTTAAACAAACCAAGCAATTTTCATTAGTTGCTTCTTGCTGTATCCTCATTATCTTTAATTACAAAATTTTCTATGGCAATTTTTTTTCTTTGGTTTGGTTTGGTTGTTTCTTTGTTTTTGCAGCTGGGAGTGATATACTAGATCTTTCTAATGTGTGGCATAGCTAATACTTTCATTCGTACATTATAAAATAGTGGAAACCATTTGTATCTGCAAAGTATAGCTAAAAAGAAAATCAAAAGGGTGGCCATGAGGACCTAATGACAGCTATCCCTGATTTATAAGTGTATTGCACCATTGAACCTTTTGACTTTTTTGACCATACCCTGTGGACATCCCTAGTAGCAACTGAGAGTGAACAGAATGTTGTAGTGTAAGGATAGATTCATCTAACAGAATTCAGTAAAGGTAGGGTTCCTACTGATATAACCAAATACATGTACTAATAAAAGTTAAATAGAAAAAGGTCTGAAGCACCTTCCTGCTTTGTTTAATTGCATTAAACTACAATAGCATAATAATAATAACTTTGCTGAAACATGAGAATTAAAATTAACTTTTAATGAATTGAAGACAATCTTCAGGTCCCAAAATTTAATCTTTAAATAGTCTGGTCGACATCAATTCCAGTCCTCTCTCCTTCGCATTTATATTCAGATGGCTCCCCCTTGCCAGAGCTATACCATCATCTCATACTCATTAACTTTCTTTATCATTGTACATTTAAAGAGAAGGCAGATATTGGGTATTTTATTTTATCTCTCATCTCCATTTTAACTAGTAGAAGAGAAGATAATCAGAAGTTCAGTTCATGATTATGTTTTGGAGCCATGTTAATTTTTAATGGCACATTTTAAGAAAAAATTAAAATTTAATTTATATTAAATATGCAATTTAAATTGTAAAATTAATTATTTATTTATTATAAAAAGTTTTCATTATGTTCCATGGACATCAGCTGGAATTATTGGGGTGTTAGTTGAGATACAGGCTGAAAATGTATACCTTCTATTCAGATGGAAACCCTATTTAGTCCATGTAAGATTACTCTCATATATGTACAGTACAACAACGTGAATATGAACAGAATAAATCTAACTTAATGGAACAAAATCCTAACTAGAAGGTTTGGAAATACTCAGTGGGATTTATAATTCTATTGAATTGTATTTACCTTAAGTTCTTAAAAGAGGGATACTTTTAAAAGTTCTAAAATAAAACACAAATTTGTAATATGGGTTAACAAATACGTTTTAAAGATAACGTATTCCTTTATTCTTTAATTTTTTTTCCTCAAAACATCTGCTTTGTATTTTCTTAGAAATACAGTAAGCCAAATTCTTTGTCAGCCATCCCAAACATTGTTTTTTCCCAATGTGTTGGACTACAGCCCTTTCCTTTGCAACTAGCAATGCTAGTTAATAGATAATACTTGCTGGAATCACAAAATCTTGATTTAAAAAAACCCCCAAAAATCCAAAGTGTTGTTTTAGGAAGGCTTCCTCAAATTATTTCAGTTTAAGAGCTGACAATAACTGTTGATTGAACTCTTACCCTTAATTATGAATTCAACTATTCATTCCCCTTTCTTTTATTGACATTAGATTTCTTTGGTTTTTTGGAACCTGGCTTGCAGTGCCCCACACTGCTTTAAAAAGCAGCAGCTGTATCAGTAATGATAAACTAACAGGAAGATACAATCTCTGTAATAGCAATGAGCAATGGATGACTATATTAGTGGAGATATTTGTATATTACAGCTGCATAATATAAACGTACAAGTAAAGTTTTCCCATCCAGTTGTATGAGATGAGGTGATGCTTATCTCCATGTCTTAGCCAAGGGAACCAGAAGATGTTTTATGTGGCCAGTATGACTATCCACTGACGCGCACAAAACACCGTTACCTTCCCACCAAAGTGGTACCTATTTATCAATTTACACTTGCATGCTTTTGACTGCTAGGTGAGCAGGATCTGGGGCAAGTAATTGGGGCTCACCCCATCATGTGGTACTTGGGTCTTGAACTTCCAACCTTCAAGTTGACAAGACCTAAACTGCTAGGCCAATGCATCCCTTCTTACATAATGTAGCCATGTTTTAATAATTTTAGAAAGTCTTGTAAGTCTGATGTAACTCTTAGTGGCATATATCATGGTTTTTCCAACTTGATTTGTTCTCTGTTAAACATTTTAGATACTTAACTACTACATTTCTAGCAAACAGCTACTTTGGATTCTTCTGCTTTTCATCATTACAAGTCTGCAACTTACAAATGCCTACAGACTTAAGGGTTTCTTTTAACAGGAGCTATTCTTACTGTTCTGAACATTTAGGTAAAGCATTATTTGAATAAGTGCCACTAAGCATTTAGAGGTGATTTCTGTGGTAGATGCAGGTAATCCTCAGGTTACGACAGCAATTGGGGCCGGAATTTCTAAGTCATGCAGTTGTAAAGTGTGACATCAAGGGACCGCATTGCTTACCAATCCCAGTTGCTCTCTTAATCCTAGGATCAATAGAGTTGTTAAGCAGGAAGAGCTGCGTGGGTGCCACAGTTGGAAGGATGCTGCAGGCAGGCACTACAGAGCTAGAAATTGCCATGGATAGGTGCTATGAAGGGCGGGTGGGCCAATGGAGGTTGTGGGTGAAGAGGGCATTATAGAGTACAAGAGTCTGTGGATTTCATATTCCATAGTAGGGTTCCTCAAGAGAAAAAATGGAGGGAGGAACTTGCAATCTTCCATGCTAGCTTCTCTTTAGTTTTGCTTCTGAGAAGCCAGAAGGGAAGGATGCAAATGGCAATCAGATGACTATGGCTCCTTGTAATGTTGTAATTGCAAACAAGTTACCCAAATGCCTGATTGTGATCACATGATCATAGAGACACTGCAACTGCTTCAGCTTCACAAATTGACCCTTCACAGACTGGTCCCCTCGTTCAGCATTATTGGAATTTTGAATGGTCAATGAATGAGTGGTCATAATTCAAGGATTGTCTGTAATCTTTTTACAGCAAGAATGTAACAGTAATGTAAGGCTTCAGATTTCATAACTATCAAACAAAATGTAACAAGATGAGAATCAGACAGGAATAAAATACATCAGAAGCATTAATTTTTTTATAACAGGAAGTGTTAAACCTTACCGAGGTCACACATTCATAGAACTAAAGAACAGAATGCGAAATAAATTTCTAAATTTATTAGAATTCCTTGAAAATAATAGAAATTATATGTATTGTTGAATATATATAAATATGGTAAATTACGTAGAATAAATTAAATGTGCTAGAAAATAAGTGTTTCTGAATGTTGACCTAAAAATTTAAGTTTTAGCTATAATATTAAGACATTTTGAAAGTTACCAGCAAAAAATATCTGAATCTATAATAATGCTCTGATGACATGAAGAAGATAATAAGTCTTATCTGCATGATCTCATCTTTGTGTGCTAACCAAAAAAAATATTGCAAAGTCTGCTGGAGGATTTTGGGGTATAAATCCATTTCTCTGCATTTATTTTTATATTCAATCATGAAAAGGTCATGGGTGTTTTTCAAGTTGAAGCACAAATATGCACCAAGTATTAGCTTCTGTTATAATAAGCGAAGGAATCTGAACTAATTAGAATTAAATAACCAACAAAATAAAATAGTGCACTGCTAGGATAGCATAGGATTTCCTCTGTCCTATATATGTTAGCTTTGGTGTACAAAGATAGATGCATTTATAAATTTTAGCACATTTAATGTGTATAAACGCTACGAAACTTCATGAAGAACAACCCAAACAAATTAAGGCTTTGGCCATTATGGAATAATCTGTTTAAACTATCTTAAGTCAATCAGTGTCAAAAGTAATTGCCATCCAGTGTTAAGGCAGTTTTGCAAGCCACTCGGGGATCTAATGAATATCCATTTCAGATTTTATTTTGGAAGTCATGGGAACTGGTTACATTCTGTTCATTGCACCAGATGGCATCCCATTTGGTATTTGCTAGTTTGTTTGTAACTTGGTATTTTGTTACAAGGGAAGAGGGGCAAATTCAATCATATGTGTGCCTGATAAAAAAAAAATCACTGAAGTTACTAGAAAAAATTACTTCAACTTTGAAAACAGTAGAGTTAATATCCATATAAACCTTTTGACCTATTGAAAGAAATAATCTTACAAAAGACTAATCCTCAAATGATAACTGTTTCAGAGAAATTTCTTGGCTGAAAGAGAATAACCTCTATACAACTAAGGAATTTAAAACACCAATTGGAAGAAGTCAGGCAACAGTGCTGTTTAGCTGCAGTAAAATTCTATGTGAAAATGTGTACAGATCACAACTTTTCATATTAAAACTGAAGTCAATTGAAGATATTATTAAATTATGCTGATATAATTTTTTCCAGTGCTAAGTACAGAAGCAAACGTAGTGGCAGTACCTAATAAAGAATTAATTACATTAATCATATAAATTTAATTATATTTTTCCATACCCCACATAAACTTGAACTCCAGTATGATTACGTGAGTTTCACCATATAGTTTCAACACACTGTCTACCTCAGTAATTGACTTTCAGAACTGTTGAAGTAGCACAAGGTACAGGTAGTTCTCCGACCACAGTTGAGCCCAAAATTTCTGCTGTTGAGTGAGACATTTATGAAGTGAGTTTGCTCCATTTTATGTCCTTTCTTGCTGCTGTTATTAATTGAATCATTGCAGTTGATAAGTTTAGTAACCTGGTTGTTAAGTGAATCCAGCTACCCCATTGACTTTGCTTGTCAGAAGGTCGCAAAAGGTGATCACATGATCCTGGACACTGCAACTGTCATAAATATGAACCAGTTGCTAAGCATCTGAATTTTGATCACGTGTTCATGGGGATGCTGCAAAGTCGTAACTGAAAAATGGTCATTTTTCAATGCTGTTGTAACTTTGAATAGTCACTAAATGAATTGTTGTAAATTGAGGACTACCTGTAATAGAAAACAGAACTAGGATGCATTTTTACAGATTACTAGAAAAGAAGGGAAGTACAATATTCATCTCAAAATTTGGGGAATGGAATCTGAGAGGAAGAGCTGCCAGAATTATACCACAAAGCAAGCGAAGACACAGGCCTGGGCTCAGGCGTGAAATGCTGCCGGTTCTATCCGGCTTGCAGTAGCCGGTAGCGGTGGCGGCCGGTGGGAGACTCCGCCACCCCAAACTGGGACGTCATCACGTCTCAGCTTTGACCATCTGCGCATGCACAGAAGGCTTTGCGCATGCGTAGATGACAGCCCAGTGCGTGAACATCAGCAAACCGGTAGGAAAGGGTAAGTACATTTCATCTCTGCCTGGGCTTATGTATTCCACAAACCTAAGGTAGTAAAGATTTATCTCTATCACTTGACTTGCAACTTAGAAACAGCATGGTTTAAAGCAGTGCTTCACAAACTTTATGTAGCTAGGGAGCATTTTTTTCAGTGCTTTTTTTTTTACATACAAAAATGCACAAAATGATACATGCAAAAGTAAGTTTTTTTTAAAGCTATTCTAATCCTCATTGTTAGGTCAAAGCTTCTCTCCCCCTACCCACCCCAAGCAGAGTACTGACACAGTCAAAGATACAGTGCTGTGGTTGAAAGAAAGAAAGAAAGAATATTTTTATATTTTTTAAAGATTCAGATCACACCTGGGTAAAGTGACTAAAATTGGGTAAAGGTGGTTTTTATTTGGGTAATAACAAATAACCATTACCCAATCACAACTGGCACCTTTAAATTGTCTTGAACTGTTTTACCTACATTGAGTAAAAAGGACTTTCTGATAAGCAGTTTTGGATAATGAAGGAAAAGGGTTGGGTAGCCCTGACCTACATATTTACATGGACCAGTACTGATCTTTGGGCTATGGTTTTGAAAACACTGGTTTGATATTCTGCATTTAATGGAAAAGAAGAAAAAATAGTTTAAAATACACAAGAAGTAGAATTTTGTGAAAAAGGATGAACGTAGCTTTCTATATTGACTGGAGGAGAGTGTCAATGTGGAATCTATTCCAATAGACAATGTATTTATATTTAAAGTTCAGTCACATACTTGGAAAAAAAACTTGATTTACCAGATCTGTTATAATCAGGAGACCAGAACAATGGTTTCTTACCAGCTCTAAGGCAAAAAGAAGCTGGAAGGATATCTTCCTTTGTCGAGTCATTTTTTGTTCAGGTTTTGTTGAATTTGCATGTAATTGTAAGTTAAACAATTTTTCACACATCAAAAAAAAAGAATGAAATATGCAGTATGTGTTATGACATTAAAAATTAGATTAGCTAAATGTTCAAAGTCTTGGAAGCTTTCTTAGACAGAAGTATAAAACTTTCACTGCCTTGTTAATTCCTGCCAGTCATGAGTTTATCTTTTTTGGTTTTTCTCTTTTCCCTTTTAATTCTAATGTTCCAAAAAAAGGTAGGAGGCATCTTATTTCTGAAAAGAACTATTGTTTCCCTGCATTCACTCTTTTGTGTTTCTCATTTTCTTTGAGATTAAGCCAGGTGGGTTACATCCCATGACTAATATAAACTTGACCTGGTTGGCAAATATTAAGTTTACTTTGTTATACATGGGTTGTTCATCCAAAGATATTTCTAGACTACAAGATTACATTTGTTCACTAATAAGTACTCCAGTTTGTCCTTTAATCTTCCTATCATTTTGTTGCTATAAATATGATTCATAGCCCTTTTCAAGAGCTGATATGTAAAATTAAATTAATTGGACTAAATTCTCATTAGAAGCCGTATCTTCTGATGTAGGACCCATTTTTTAATTCTAAAAAAATGTGTTCCCCCCAGTCCAGGTAAGTTTTGTTTGTTTGCACTTGGATCTTCCACATAGACTTCTACTTATCACAGAATCATAGGATTGGGACCTGTCCCCTGCCCAGGGCAGGAATACTCATGCCTTTCCAAAATGAATGCCTGTCCAACCTTTGCTTAAAAAAAATCCAGTATTGGAGATTGAGTGATTTAGGAAGGAGACTTTTCCATTGCTTAATATTTCTGATAAGCAAGAAGTTCCTCCACATTTCAACTTTGAATCTTCCCTCTGTGAGGCTTTCATCTATTTTTCTGTATACCTATGTAAGTGAAGTTCATGCAGACAGATATTTAATTAGGGTAATTATCATAGTGGAGAATATAGTTAACTCAAGGTTGAGTTGTTGGATTTTCTGAAAGATAAGCATTTTAAAATAGGTATTGTCTGAAATAAAAAATAATGTTCTAGGCAAGACATCCATCTTAATCAAAGAAACTTTCCCCAACAGTGACAATTGTGTTTAACATGTCTTTATAAAATTTCATTCCAAGTCTTAGCATACAATAGTTATTTTGAAACGACATGCAATTCATGTTTGTCATACTAATACCCAAGTATTTTATCTTGTTCTCAACCTTAAGACTTGTTTTATTTATCAGGTCTGTTTGATCTGGTGTCTTCATGTTTTTGTCAACATCATTGTCTTTTGTTTGATGATCTTAAAAATATGCAAGTAACCATATTCTTTTAATTTTCCATCAAAATTTCAGCTACCTTTAAATGGTCTCCCAAGACAAGCACCAAGTCATCAAAAGCTCTTCGTTTATAAATTTCTTTTTTTAATCTTATGCCCTTGATCCTTTCATCTTGTCTTATGTCTCTAATTCAATATTTCTAAGCTGAAATAAACAAAAGAGGAGACAATGACAACCTTGTCTTGTTTCTTTTTGTATTTCATATGGTTTAGGTAAATCTTCATTAACTATTATTTGTTCCTTCTGTGAAGTGTAAATTGATTGTGCCAGATCAGTTCAAAATAGAACATATAGGTGATCATGACTGAGGAAGACAATATGGTTTAAATTAGGGAAGTGGTGATAGATGTGACATGCAAACCCATTTGAACTTTTTAAGAAACCTTTTCCCTTTCAAATCTAGGCTACTTTGCAATTCTTATTATCCCTAAAATTATCAGTATTAGTAATTTTATAAAGTATTAGTAATTTTATAATGCAAACCATTAAACCATGTTTAATGTAATACAGGTAGTCCTCAATTGATTACCATAATTGAACTTGGAATGACGCCCATAAGGTGTGGCACCAATGTGACCAGATGTAATTTTTTGGCCTTAAATAAAACCATTCATTTGAATGGGTGTTTTTTTTTACAGAAACTGGCAAAAATCATTGTGAATCATAGTCATGAGTGTGGAATGTCAAAGTGAGATGCCTGATGTGGTCATGTGAACATGGGGGTGGGTGGCGGC
>JANHFK010001605.1:236725-250808 GCA_036250565.1 Sibynophis collaris
TCCCCCGAGTGGGGTGGGAATGGAGATTTTGCAGTATCCTTCCCCTGCCACGCCCACCAAGCCATGCCAGCAGAACCGGTAGTAAAAAAAAATTGGATTTCACTACTGGGTCATGGGGCAGCACCACATGTTCTATTTTCCAGATAGACATAAGTTTCCTACCAATTACCTTGACCCAGCTTTAGTTCCACAAGGTGGGAGTGGTTAATAAAAAGGAAAAAAAAAGGCTGATTTATGCAGACTATGGCAGAAACCAGATATTCATGAGTAGTCTCCTGGAATAAAGTTTAGCTGATCTGATGAACTGGCAGAACCAACATAGTGTATAACTGGTCATAACCACTTTATATCTGCTGTCATTTTAAAAATGGTTGCGGGGTATGCAGATATAAAGAGCAGCATGTAACATTTCCAGAAGACTATAATACTATAGAAGACTATAATAATATGTCTGTCCAAACCAACAAGTTTTCAGAAGGTGGTAGAAAGTTACAGTATATATTAACAGTTTTGCTTCTTGATCAAGAAGTTTCAGGACTTAAGAAAAAACTGACGTTTTAGAAGCTTGAAAAACCCTGTTCTGAAGGACCTGCCATTAATGCTGTTTACATTCCATTCTGCCAAAAATAGTAGCAGTTGCAGTATTTAGATGCTTCTCCACTGTAGTGGATCAGTTTAAAGCTTTAATTGTTTCAGAAAGAATCTTGTTCCTTTTTAATCTTGAATTCCAAATTCAAATAGGATCTTCCTAATTTGCATACTACAGCAAGAGCGTTACAGAGTTCCACACCTAGAAAATCCTTTATGCTCTACTAAATGTTCCTTACTTGTATCCAAGGCAGAAATTAGTCTGGAAAAAAATTCTTCCTAGCACACCCATGTACTACTTGTAAACGTGAAAAGTAAAATAAGGTAAGGCGATGCAAAAATGGATGGGTTCATGGATGAATGATAGATGGATGGATAGATAAATAGATAACAGATATCTTAACTAAGATGAATCAATTAAGGATGAATTTAATTGATTTTCTTGCATTAAATATATTGACTCCAGTTTAGTTTTATATTCTTGCATATAAATCTCAAATATATATTATGTTGTCACAAACTTGTTTTACTTGAGAAGATCTATTGATGCAATTAGTAGCATTCAACTTATTTTATTGCTATCTCTTTGATTTAGGTTGCAAGCAGTGCAAAAATCATAATTTCAAAGTGAATTATATAATTGTTTCCATTGCCCATTGGAATTTATCAGGGGCTTGGGGTCTAATTAGGATGAAATAATTTATTTTGAATCTCTGTTGTTTAATTGAGCTAATATTATCTGCAGTTCATTGAATAGCTGGAAAGTGAGTCGAGCTACTGTGAATGGAGGAAAGAAATCTGAAGGGCGATCTATCCTCCAGGCATTATTTTGCTATCCAGAAAAATGAAAGTTTTGTGTTAACAGACCTTTCTCTTTTTTTATTTTTATTTCCTTTCTTCTTTTTTCTCTTATTGTTCTCTCCTGGGTTAAATTCCATTCTCTTTGGAGTGCCAGAATTCTTACTCCTCATACTGTTCCAACATAATAATTGTACCTGCTCTATCAATAGTATAAAACCACCATGGAGTTCATGGGAAAGTCCACTTTTTGTCTTAGCTTTATTGCTAATAGGAGTCCAACGCCGATAGCTTCATAGCAACAGTAAAGGGATGTCTGAAGCGTATATTCAACTCAGCAGGATTAAACAATGGTGCAAGACCGGTGACTGGCCAGCCGGCCAGCTGGCTTTTTATGTTGCTATCTAGAAAGATGGCTTAGATTCCAGCTGCATGAGGTTGGAATTGCCGAGTTTACACATTACATGCTGTTAAACTCCCCATATCTTTTGAAAGGAGGGGACCATGCATAATACTTTCATTCATTTCAGAGTAGAAACACAACCATTACCTGCTGTGAGTTCCACAGGAGCATAGAAAGGGCTTCCTCTCTATGGAGGAGGGATGAGTGTTATGCTTAAATTAATCTATGACCATGAGCAAAGATCCATCATTTTCACAATGGGAATGGCAACAAAACTACCCCAATAAACAGAGCATTTGAGTGCTCTCCAACTACTGAGCTGGATATAAAGACAATTAAGAGTTTTCCAAATAATCCCTTCTTTCAGCATGGAGCTACTTTTATCCCGAGTGTCTTACTGTGACTGTCTAACAAGGATTATGTAGACCCAAGTAAAAAATTCTTCCTGACCCACAGACTTCCATGTTTTTGACTGAGCGGTATCTTTCAGCCTAATTTTCTTTATAGAAAAGTAAGTAAAGGTGAGGAGCCATCAATGCGATTTTTAGGATTTTTGGCAAAAGTGTGGAAAATAAAATACGTTTGTGGATTTCTTCGGTTGTATTTGTAAAGGAAAAACTCAGAAAGAGTTGGTAGCATTTTTTTTCCAACGAATACATTTTATTGAAGAATATAAGCTTTTGTGAGCTGCACCACATACTAACACAGCTCTCCTATAATCTACTAAGGGAGAAGATGTATGTGTCTACTGGTATTACAGTAAAGATATGCAATGGGCATCTACAAAGAGACCTTCTACATGTTGTATCAGAGAGCCTTTAAGTGGTACAGAATAATGAAGAACTGTAAAACATCTAACAGACCTCTTTCAGAATCAGTTTCACTGCTACTCTTATTAATCACAAAATGTGCCTCATCATATGAAAACCCAGGGGGAATTCTAGCATTTCGTAACTTCTTACCTTAGCCGTTTTCAAAATCAAAAATACTATATGCCCTTCAGAATAAATGTTAGTATTGGTGCTGCTGGGTCATATTAGATCCACGTTGTTGCATTACACAAACGTCATGTGGCATTGCTGGAAGATGACTTTTCCAGTGACACTTTCATGGATGTGGCAATATTAAACGGGGTCTAGGAGGCAAGTCTCTAATACGTGGGGTTAAATTTTTCAGCAAACATTATTAACTCAATTAATCAGAAAAGAAAGAAATTAAATTACTAATTACTAATTATCCAAAAATAGTTAAACTCAAGCAGGCAACACAAAATGAACAATTGGGTAATTTGCCCTAGAAATTAAGATTTTTTAAGCCAACAACATTTTAAATCAAAGTGATGGTATGAAAATAAGTGTAATGTTACTAATTGCGCCAATTCATCATCTCAAGTCAAGTATGTAAATCCATAGCGACCTTTTGCATTTTGACTAATGAACACAGAGAGAACAAAAGGCTCTTCAACATACTAACCTCCCTAATAAAGAGATAAATGCTAGACCAGAAACATATACTTACCCCTGTCTCTTCACAGCCTTTAAACAATGGTACCAGAGAAGCATTAGCACAAAAAAAAAAAATTCTTATCAGAACTGACAAAAACTTGTCAATTCAAAAGAATATCCTGTTAGTATGCCCCCTAAGTCTCTTCATCTTGTTTTTTTTTATGATGAATTAAATTAAAATTCTAATTTGCAGTGCACTTTATGTGCCAAGATTCCGCCTGATTATTATTTGTTATTATAAATGCACATTCACTCTTTACCACCGTTCATTAGCCTTTTCTCCCAAATACTCAGGAAGAAGGTTAACCACTTCAATAATCTAGTAATCAGCTTTCCCTTACACTGATTTTAATTTGGGGCCTGTGTGTATATTAGTGTGTGTGAGTATGTGTCTGAGTGAACTATACATAAAATGCTCACCTTCTTTGTGTAATTTGTAGACTGCATATTGCATTATGAGGTTAGAGTGATTTTATATCAATAATCAAGGAGGTGATGTCATGGAGAATTAAGCAATAACTATAGGCAGTTAACCCTAGTAGGTTCAGATGCCATGTTTTCAAACTTAGGAGGTTGTTATAATCAACAGTGTCACATTGAAACTTTCCAAGTTAACAGCAAGGAAAACACATTGAAATACATTGGCTGGGATCCTAAAGTTGGCTCCAGGAACAGAAGGAGAATTCTGTTCACAAAGCAAAATCTTAGGACTCAAGCTATTAGTGAGAAAACAACGAGGCTTCTATCCAAGCAATGGACTGCTTCCAGATTGACTTTACAGTAGGACTTAGAAAAGCTAAGTCATAACTAACAAAGTTGGCATTTAACTCAGTCCCTTTTAAGATGGGCATGTTAAAATGAATAATGAGTTTGTTAATATGAATGGTTAATGTTTTACATCAGTGAGAATTTTCTCCTACCTCAGAGGTATAAACCTGAGACCTCAGGGCTTCCAAAAAAAAGAAAGAAAGAAACTTGAGTGCACCCCACTAAGACCTTCCAAAATTATTAGTATGTTCTAATGTTTATGTTTCAGAAGAGGAAATTATTAAATACATAACTGTGATGACATTCACTCAATTCAAGGTTAATTAAATTGCCATGTAGAAGAATTGAAATCTAATTTAATGTTGTCCTGCCTCACCCACTATTTTTGTAACACTTCCCCCAGCAAAGACCAAATGTTGCCTGTACCAAATTAATTGGCAGCGGTGTAGGAGAGGCATAGGGTAGGCAATTACACAAAAAATAGCCAAAAAGTATGTAAAATGTTCACAGTAAATTGAAGGGCAATTCAATAATTTCTGAAAAATTCTACAAAGGCTTAATCTAGAAACTTTTCCTTCAATTTTTCATTTAACCAATCAAAGGTTTTATTAAGCAAAATTTCATTAGTTCAACAGGGGTATGATATATATATGAACATTTCTACTCAGTTTCAAATACACTTTTCCAATGTCGGCAATTTCTACATTGTTTAAATGTGGATATGTTCTGTAATGCTTTTCTGTATAGCACTTGGCTTGATATATGCATATTTATAACGTTTAGTAAGTGGTGATCCTAAGAAAGCCATCATTGGCTAATCTCAAAGATGCAAGCAAGTTTAATCCTGGTTAGTGCTTACCCCCATAAAAAAGGGGAGGGAAGGAAGGAAGGAAGGAAGGAAGGAAGGAAGGAAGGAAGGAAGGAAGGAAGGAAGGAAGGATTTTGTAAGGGCAAATCACTTTTATAGTGCTGCCAGGAACATTCAATGAAATCACCAGAAATCACATTTCACTTGCAGAAAGACTAAGCAGCTACCTTGGATAGTTTGTGAAAGAAATTTGTGTTAAAGCTGTGCTTCTTCCCTTTAAAGTTGCATTATGAACCAACCTCTTCTGCCCACTCTACTTTAACACTGAAGGGAATTGGACTTTGTTGCTTGAGTCCATTTCATTTCTGACGCTCCATATTCCAATAGGGTTTTGTGCAGGTGTAACCAAAGTGCATAAGGTTTGTCCGGCTATTACTGCTCAAAACATTGAGGTGAATGAAGTATCTTCTCTAGGAAGATCACATTGCCACTTCATCTTGAAAGGAAGAAAATTGCATCACCTCCATGACACAAAGCATTTCATGACACAGGTATAATGTTAATGAAAGTTTTAAAAGTAGAGTGAAAATTAATATAAACTAAAATAGAATAAGAAGAGAGAAAGAGAAAGGAAGAAATGAAAGAGAAAGATAAAAGGCAAAAATAAAAATAAGAAGAAAAAATATATAAAGATATATAAAGTGGTTTCTGCTCCTCTTTATACAGTTATAAATACAAATATAGATTTACTTCTTTCTCTAAAATTACAGCATAGCCTAACGCTATTTTTTCTATAATTTATCCTATCTAATCATAAGTACATTTTTTTATGTTTTGCATAAAAAGTCCAGGGAGCAATAAATGTAGATACTGTCTTTTCTCTATTCAGACAAGTCTACTTGGCCATCTCAACAACTTCTATTCTTCTTCACCATCATCTCTCTATTGTGGGTATTGCCAAATCTTTTTATCCTTGTACATACAATAATCAAGGTGGTGCAGTGGTTAGAGTGCAGTACTGTAGGCTCAAGGTTGACTCAGCCTTCCATCCTTCCGAGGTGGGTAAAATGAGGACCCAGATTGTTGGAGGCAATATGCTGATTCTGTAAACTGCTTAGAGAAGGCTGTAAAAGCACTATGAAACGGTATATAAGTCTAAATGCTATTGCTATTACTATTCGGGAGAACCGGTTGTTAACTTTCTAAGCAGTCCGGAGAACCGATTGTTGGAGGAAATTTTATTTTGATTTTTTTCCACTTTACAGGGCTAATCCTGTAAGGAAGGCAGGAAGGAAATATTCTGGTGTTGTTTCTAGCCTAACCTTTATTGCCCTGCTTACAGAAACTGTCTCTCTGTTTAACCCTTATTACATTGTAACCGCTAAGGCAAAGCACCCATCAATGTGAGTGAGGTTGAATTGGCCATGCCCACATGGTCACATGACCACCGAGCCATGCCTACCTAGCTGGTCATTAGGGCAGAGAACCGGTTGTTGGAAGAAATCTTATTTTGTTTTGTTTTTTTCACTTTACAGGGCTAATCCTGTAAGGAAGGCAGGAAGGAAACATTCTGATGTTGTTTCTAGCCTAATCTTTATTGCCCTGCTTACAGAAACTGCCTCTGCCTTACGGAAACTGCTGGATTTCACCCCTGGTTGTTCTCCACTTACAAAGTTCATTTAGTGACTGTTCAAAGTTACAACGGGGCTGAAAAAAAATAACCTACGACCAGTTTTCACATTGATGATCATATGAATAAAATTCATATTTATGATGGTTGCAGTGGCCCATGGTCATGTCATCCCCTTTTGCGATTTTCTGACAAGCATGGAAAGCCAGATTCACTTAACATGTGTGTTACTAACTTAACAACTGGAGTGGTTTGCTTAACAACTGCAGCAAAAGAGGTCGTAAAATGGGGCAAAACTCAATTAACAGCTGTCTTGATTAGCAATAGACATTTGGGGCTCAGTTATGATTCGTAAGTCGAGGACTACCTGTACTTAATGATTTTCAGCTCCGGATATTTGTTCCTTTCCTTGGACATTTTCTCCCTAATTTACGGTGAATAATTTTAATTACATCAGCACTGCTAGTTGTCATAGGGCAACAATTCTGTGAAATTGTAGTTAACACTGGAGAGGGGGGCACTGCCACATGAAATGTGTCATTATTACTTTTCCCACTATTGTAACTTCAATAGTCGCTGAGTTCCCTGGCTCAGGACCTTCCTATCAGATCTTTGTCTTGCTTCGCTAATATTATCAGTTTCCTGAGGTCCATAGCAGTGATAAGAATTTTGTTTTTTGTGACTTGCAACATCTGGTTGGTGTGCTGTTCACCATTACTTCACTGATTTTGAGGGTGTTTCCGAAAAGAAGAGCAACAAAGATGAATAGGGGACTGGAGGATAAAATATACGAAGAACAATTGCAGGAATTGGTTATGTCTAGTTTAATGAAAAGAAGGACCAGGGGTGACATGATAGCAGTGTTCCGATATCTCAGGGGTTGCCATAAAGAAGACGCAGTCAAGATATTCTCCAAAGCACCTGAGGGCAGGACAAGAAGCAATGGGTGGAAATTAGTCAAGAAGAAAACCAACCGAGAACTAAGGAGAAATTTCCTGACAGTTAGAACAATTAATCAGTGGAACAACTTGCCTCCACAAGCTGTAAATATTCTAACAGTGGAAGTTTATAAGAAGAGATTGGACAGTCATTTGTCTGAAATGGTACAGGGTTTCCTGCCTGAGCAGGAGGTTGGACTAGAAGGCCTCCAAGGTCCCATCCAACTCTGTTATTCTGTTAAATGTATTTTTCCATGCACCATGCACATTCCACAGGAAACATCTCCTGCCAAAACAGCAGGGAAAATGCTACTACCATGCTGGGACATCTTGGACCAGCTTCAGCCTGCCTCAGCAGTAGGCTGTCAATGAGATGGATGCTCGGTTGTGATATATATGCACTATGATAGAGAATGCCAAGCAACACATGTTTGATGTACCACAGAGTCCATTTTTTTCCAGCCATAAAGTGCTTCTCCTCCTTGCATAGCAAAATGGCTTCAGCCAATCCATGCAAAGGAGAACAATTGTACATAGATTTGCTGCAGTATAAATAGAGTGTTAGGAAAAACAAACATTTGCTGTATTATTTAGGATACAGCTTTGCACTGATGTTAACATCAATAGTTCAATGGGTTTTCAAGAAATACTAATCACAGTTCAGTTTGATGTAATGCTATATATTTGTGCTTAATGGGTTGAATTTAATAACTCAATTTTTCTAAGTAGTAGTTATTGTGGTTCTATGCTGTGTGCTTACGAGTTCACATACAATTCTTCTAAAATTAAGAAATCTAGTTAACCAAAGGATTGGAATTTGCTAGCTGCAGCAGTGGAAATCTACATATTCAGTCTTTGGGGCTCTGTGAGTGGTATTCTTTATGCTCGGTAAATTGCTTCCAGATCTGATATATGAGACAGGTTTTTTGGACCATTTCAGGATCTTTCAGTGCTAGTATGGTAACGCTAAATGAAACAAATCTTTTTTTCTTTACCATTTTCAATGCCATGCCATCTCTTGACCTGTTCTAGGAATTATAACATGTATGCATAAATGAAATGTGTCTCCAGATTGAATACAGATTTCAGAAATCTCCTTTTATATCAAAATGGTGACCATAGCAGGAATCAGTTTCCAAATGATAGAAGATAAACTGGTGTTACTCAAATACACCTGGTTGTTGCTCACTACCCTGATGCTTGTATTTGTTTTCTGGAGAAATTTCCCTGACCAGTGGGTAAAAGCTATATTCCATGGGATTTTCAGAGCAAGCCAGAATTATTCTGAAATCTTCCAGGTGCTCCAGAAGGAGGTATGGAACAACAGCCACTTATTCTGTTGGTGAGAAGTAAGAATCTGAAGAAGGTAGAAAAAGAAAAAGACTAGTTGTGGCAACAATGGTGCATTGGAATACCATTTGCCCAGAAGCAAGAACTGTGGGACCATAAAAGAGAGAAAATAATAGAAAATGAAGAAGCTAAAGTGATTTGGGACTTTAGAATTCAAACAGACAAGCACCTGTCATACAGCACTCCAGACTTAAGAATTGTTGATAAAAAAGACCAAAAAGTCTGTTTAGAAGATGTGGCAGTAGACAGCAAAATAGAAGTGAAAGAATTGGATAGAATCACAAAGTACAAAGACTTGCAAATAGAAGTAGAATGACCATGACAAAAGGAAGCAAATATAGAACCAATAGTCATAGGTATCTTGGTTGCAACTCCAAAATACCTGGGGCACAGTTGAACCCCTTAGCCATTCACAACGTCACAATCAATTGCAAAAGGCTTTCTTTAGAAAAGCATACATCCTTTGACAATACCTTCAACATCATCAAACAGCAACATCTTCCTATTCCAGATAGGCAGGTCCTTCATATATAGACAAAAATGCCAAATTCAATCTGGCTGACTGTGTAACCAACCATAAAGCATTATTATTTTATTTGTTATTGCCAAACATATGCCCAGCTGTATTAACCAATGCATTGTGACAAGTGTAACCTTATTGAAATTCCAGACCATTTCTACATGTATAATTTAAAACTATATTTTATGATGAACAAAATCAGTGTTTCCCAAGCTTCCCGAAAACTGTTAGTTATGTTCAACTGAATACGTGGATAAATAAGTAAACCTGCTATTCCCTCACAGATTGCTATGTCTGAGTTTTAATCTGATTTTTGTTCAGTCCTTCATAGATTTATAAGTGTCCTAAAAGTTTGAACTTCACAAATCAACAAGCTCCTACAATCTCCAGAGTATATTGTTAGAAAAAAGGTTGAATGAAATATTCTTCAAAATTTGAAAAAATCCTATCATATTAAAATTAATCTGTGAGGAACCGATAATATTTGCCAAGACTCTATGAATGTTGGCTTCCTTAGAACTAATTATCAAACCCTGAAGGGGGAGATAAGGGATGTCTTTCCACATCAATATGAACTTTAGATATTTTACCTTAGGAATTAAACTATATCTCGTTCTACACAGGGAACAACTATGGGAAATGTTCGTGTTTAGCTATATCAGCATGTTAGCCCTGATTGTTACATCAATTATACATACATATGCCCTGAATCAATTATTGTGTGGACCCCTGTTGGTATCCTGTAAGATCAGGCAAAATAGGAATGAAACAAATTTAAAATGCTGCCTCATTTTTTTGGAAGACCCCTGAAAAATAGTTGATAGTTCCCTCACGTGTCAAAAACATGGAATACAACTTTAATAGTATACTTAACATAGGGCTTTGAGCCAGGATTCACTTGAAATAATAATAACTTTGAGATGATCTCAAGAAATAGCCAAGAAAGTCCATAACTTGTTCACAAAATAATATTAATCATAATGGACTTTTCCTGGTAGCATTGATTTTTATTACACTGAGCAAGGATGATGAGGAATTTGAGACTTAAATCCCATGATGAATAATTGAACAAGATATAGGGATGTCTACCTGGGAGAGCTGATCAAAAAGAAAATGTAGTGGTGGCCTTCATATATCAGAAGAATTGCACAGAGAAGATAATAGAGGTTTGCTGTTTCTATTGCAGAGGAAGTACAAGAACCAGATGAATTATCAGGGCAACTAATTATATGTCCTCCGTTGCAATGCATGGCTGTGAATGTTGGACCATAAGAAAGGCTGAGCACCAAAGAATTGAGGCCCTTGAACTATGGTGCTGGAGAAGAATCCTGCGAGTCCCTTGGACTGCAAGGTGGTCAAACAGGTCAGTCCTAGAGGAGATCAACCCTGACTGCTTTTTAGAAGGCCAAATCTTGAAGATAAAACTCAAATACTTTGGCCCTCTAATGAGAAGGAAGGATTCACTGGAGAAGAGCCTAATGCTGGGAAAGATTGAGGGCAAAAGAAGAAGGAGACGACAGAGAATTAGGTGGCTGGATGGAGACACTGAAGCAGTAGGCATAAGCTTAAATGGACTCAGGGGCATGGTAGAGGACAGGAAGGCCTGGAGGAACATTGTCCATGGGGTCGCGATGGATCAGACATGACTGCGCAACTAACAACAAAATTATATTTCAACTTAAACAAAAAGCCCAACAACTAGTAACTAGATTATAGTAGAACTGTCTTTAGAGAGGTGATCAGATTACATTTGCTGAAGTTACTGAAGAAAAGTCTGGACACTATAAATTCCACTTTCCCCAAAATGGTGACATTCTGATGTATTGGATTACAATTTCCAGATGACACAAGTTGTATATCTATATACAATACTTGGTGCAGATCCTCCACTCAGGAGAGAAGAGTTGGTAGAATTTTTTTTCATTAATTATATAATTCTATGATTAAAGAGGAGAAAAAAGTACTAGAGAAATATGAGATTGAAGGACCTCAACTTCCAAATAAAGTTTATCTTCCAGGCAGGCTTTAATACTGATGTTTTATAGATGAAGCAAGGGGCTTGAGAAGAAAAGATAAATGTGGTCTAGAAATGGGTTTGCAAACTATTTAGTTCCACCAGTATGGTGTCGGTACCTGGTTCTGCATGGAGCTAAAGAAAGTTCTAAATGGGCCTTCCAAGGCTCTATCCTATCAGGTCTGTAGATGTTACCAAGCTAAGAGATTAGCTAATATATTAGAGGACTAAAGCACAATTCAAAATTACTTCAACAGACTTGACCATTAAGTCAAATCCATCAAGATGATATTCAGCAATGGCAAAAGTGAGATTTTGCATCAGGTTGAGAAAAGTGAAAACCATGATGCCTAGAACCATGGGATAGTGGTGGATCTCTGCACTAAGCAAGTTTTATGATTCTATTCTTAGTATTATATATTCTCCTTATCCAGTATTTATCCTTTGAAAACATTAAGTTCCAATACAATGGTTTCAGAGTGGGATTGTTTCCATAGCTAGCCAAGGTCTAGTATCTCCAAAGGCATAAACCCAAATACAAAAGGAAGGGAAAATAAGCAACAGCTATTTAAAAGCTCTCACCTCTTGCTTTTTTCTTTGTCCTCCTAACTACATTAATAAAAAAAATAAGGACTATTGACATGTTACGAATACTTCCTGAATAGAAGACAAGAACAGAAAACTGGTAATTATGTTTCCTGAGAAAGTCGTTGCTTTCTCACATTGGAAGAATAGGGTAAGGTATGTCTAGAGTTCCACAATAGCCATCGTAATTAGTCATACCACATTCAGATATCTTTGTTAACATTTCCTGGTACTGTTCTGCCATACGACAGTAGGGCAAGACATCTTGAGACTTTATTCTGGCTTAATTCTTTCATTTATGTTCCATTTTTTGGATGAATAGAATTTTCAGTGTGACATTAATGAAGACCCTGTAAATGTAATTAGAACCAGACCTTTATTATTTTGAAAGCGTGTCAGGAAAATCATTATGTAGAAAACAATAAAAATTATATATCTGGCCAAATTCTAATAGGAAGCTTTAAGAGAAAGCCTATTGTAAAGTACTCACACTGAAAACCTAGGATTTGAAAATAGCAAGGCTAGTTTTTTAAGTCAGAACTGACATACTTTCCATAACTCTTTTCAAAAGTTCGAAGTTAGAATGACTGAAGTAAATCAACTGGTCCTAGATGATGCCACTCTAGAAGAAACTTCCAGCATCTAAAATAACATCATATTGGAAATCTTCCTAAAGGAGTTACTGTTAAATTTTGGGATACTTTTGGCATCTCTTAGGAGGCAGTAGGAGGGAGAAACTGGTAGATATTTTGGTCAAATCAATCAGAAATTAAGATGCCACATGAATTCAAAGACAACTTTGCCTCTCTTCTTTGAACACATATGCTCACATGTGTACACACACACACACACACACACACACCACACTAAGTGCAGAATTAATAAACTATCAAGAGAAAGAGGCCATTTGTCCTTTCAACATTTGGAAACTGGATTGCAGGTTAACCAAAGAAACAAGCAGAGTAATAATTGCATATTCATTTTTCCTGGGCTTAAAATATGCTTAGACATATACCGAAAATTTGTTAGATACCCATGATTATTTATTTGGAATATTAAATGAAGGCATGCATCATTTACTATAATAAAACTAACCAAGGAGCCACATCTGGACACCAAATATATATGAGGCCACAGCAAGAAAATAGCAATATAATTAACACAACTACCTGGTTGGCACATCACCTTTTTCATCCTAGATTTAGAGAAATGCTATTTGGACTCCACTTTGAAAGTGCCTGTAATAGCTGCCTAGCAGTGCTCAGCTGGCAATTCTTTGACTTCAGCCATGGCTAGCAAGAAAATCAGCAAATAAATAGCTTTTTTAGGTGTTACAAATCCACCTCTATGTTATATTAACAACCGCACAGATTCCATTTCTTCTACTGTGGTATATACCAAAAATCATCACTCCTTTCTCTACATTTCATTTTTCTGCACTAAACCTTCAATTTCATGGACAAAAACAGTGTTAAATCCCATTTATCGTGAGCCTTTAATTTGGATAATGTACTTTATATATCCCAAAACGTATAATAGAGGGTGAAGAGTAGAATAAGAAAGAATTTCTCTTATTGTAGTGATCAGTAAGCAGAGGCACACTGGAAACGCATTAGCGAAGTGTGTGGTACTAAAATGGTCTTATTCTCAGTAGGTTTTCACTTCATCTATCATTTTAATAAATTAAGACCACCAAATTAATATAGATCAACATGCTAAGGCCAGATTCCATATCCAATTAAGAAATGAACAAATTAATTATAGTGGGATAGCCAACAAGAGCACAGCAGTTTTCTTGTATATCTATATGCAAATTGCATGAAGATTTCTTTATATTGAATACTACAAGCATACTGAATCATTCCCTTGTCAGTAAATGCTGTTTTCTAAGCACCAGGGATGATTTGTTCAAAGTAAAAGTGCAAGTTGGATTATATTCACAACCCGTGTTTTATGATCAGTGAAACACCTTGCAACAGTTTACAATTAAGCAACATAATAATACAAAAGTCATCTCTTTTCTAGCTACGGGATTGAATTATGAGGCTGAATAAAATGGGATTTTAGACATAGATTGAACCACCTCTACATGAAATGAACATCCAGGAAATTGATCCAGATATAAGCATGTAACATTTTAGGGACAGGAACGCTGGATACTGGACATGAAGTGGGA
>JANHFK010001605.1:369512-382699 GCA_036250565.1 Sibynophis collaris
GGGTGTGTGGGTGTTAAGGAAGGAAGGAAAGGAGGGAGGGAGGAAGGGAAGGAAGAAGGGGAAGAAAGGAAGAGGGGGGAAGAAAGAAAAAAAGATGAAACAGGTAGACTCTAATGCACAGGTGTCAAACTTGCCCCGTCACGTTGATGTTGTGTGATGTATTGCTACATTTCCCCCCCCCCCTTTACGGTGCTGGGGTGGCATGGCCTGCGTATGTCATATCCAGCCCATGGGCCACCAGTTTGACATCCCTGTGAGTCTAATGCCTTTTTGTACCTTCTCCCCTTCCTGAACTGGTAAAGGATGCAGCTCTTTATTGAGCTGTGCTATGACCTTGAATATGCAGATTAAAGTGAGAGGGAAATAACTGCTATATGAATGTGTAAATTGGATTCATAGAGCCACTAAAGGATTTGTCATATTTCTCTTTTGGTTTTGGAAGTATACTATATTGATGCTGCACTTCCCTCAGCGTTTGGCAAACACTTCATTTTCTCAGATAGTTCTTTCTGTCCCCAGGGAGATTAAAAAAAAAGGATCCTTGCTTTTTGTGTGTGTGTTCATATCAAGTAATTATTTATACTCTTCTCGGTTACCTGGCAACCTCTGAATGAACTCTTTGTGAAAAGGGATTCTGAAGGATGGGGGCAGCAGAACAGCTCCCCATTTAAAATGAGGCAACATCTTGAATAATTCGTGGCATATACAATGGATCCCTACTCGACCTCATCCTCTGAGACTATTTCAATGGATTTCTCTTTTTTTAAAAAAAAAGTAATATGTCTCTCTCTTTCTCTCTTTGAATTATCTGAGCCCTGGACAAATCTTTCAGGGTTTCCTAACTGCTGAGGAGATTAATTGCTTTCTTTTTATAAATATGTGTTTGTGTGTGTGTTCATATCTTGGAAGGGTGTGTTATTACTTATTAAAAGAAGCCACAACACACAGTTTAACAGCTCTGAAGAAAAGTGGATTAGCTGGGTAGTTGGCATAAATGCTGTCTCATGTTTTGTCATGAGAAGAGGGGAAACATTGGTGATTAAATTTGCTCCTTCCCCTCTGAAATATTGCGTTCTGGACATTTTTTTCAAAGCATTGGCAAGTCACTCCAGAGCAGGAGTGGGCAACTATAGGCCCTTTATGACCTGGTGGACTTCAACTCCCAGAATTCCTGAATCAGCTACACTGGCTCAGGAATTTGGGGGTTGACATCCACTGGTCATAAAGGCTCCATAGTTGCCCACCCCTGCTCCAGAGGGTATGGCCCTTCAAAGTACTTCCCATTCTCCAAACAATTAGACATCATCCCATAATTCTGCTGCATTTATTACTCATACAGTGCATTTGGTACAAACTTGGAAATACCCACATTTCTGAAATAAATAAACAAAATCCTAGAATCGCAAGTAGGTCCATAGAAAGGCTGGCCTCAGGCAGAGATGGGCTTCACATAATTTAACAGCCGGATCGCCCAGAATCAAATATGTGAGTGCGTGCTTGCTCATGCTTGCTTCTCTCGTGCGTGAACACCTTACACACATGTGCGCTGTGTCAAAAACACAATGATTGTATAAGACGGGATAGGGCCAGGGCAGGTGGGGCATGCCCAGCTGCTGGCCGTGACTACCGGTTAACCCGAACTGGCTGAATCCCACCCCTGGCCTCAGGTTTCAGTGGCAGAAACTTCCATGTTGAGACTGGAAAGGAGCAACAATGCCAAAAGAGCAGGTGTGGCCAGGCAATCAAAATCTCTCTCTTTTTAACATGTGGCATATTGCAACTTCTAAAGAGGTGGGATTTTGATCATCCAGCCATACCCACCATGGTGATATCATTGATTTCCCCACAGACATGCCTGTAAGAGATGTCTAGTCAAGTCAGGTAAGGACTTGGATGGGAGATCACCAAGAAAATTCAAGCAAACTGTGAAGACTGCTGTGATGACTCCTTCAGACACTTCTCCATATATCAGCTCAGAGGAGGATGAACCAGTCCTGGGCACTTCAGGAGGAGAGTTGGTCAATGGCTCTGAGCAGCCAGCTGAGAGGGATTTGGCTGAAGCAAAGCGAGGCTTCAGGTGGGGAAAGCATGCAGCTGCAGCCAGCCAGTGATGAGGAGGAGGAACTGCCTTCTGCATCTGATCCAGGAACATGTAGGGCAGAGAAAAGGCAGGAGCAGAGAAGGTCAGCCCAATTACTTGCGAGGAGGCAGCCTCATCCCTCTATTTAGCACAGCAGACAGATGGAGGTGATGCTGGGAACAATGTATTCATTGCTGTGTGTTTCCTGGTTGCTGTGATTCTAGCCTTGCCTTGGATTGACCCTGTGCCTTGACTTGGCATCGTGCTTTGTGAACTCTCTTATATTGTGGATTTAATTTTGCCTGGTGGATTTAATTGCTTAACTTTCAATTGCCTTGTGGACTCCCTGGCCATTGCTTTGTGGACTAGCATTGGTCTGCTTTTGGCTGGACTTACTTGGGATGGTTCTGGGATATTAGTGTAGGGAATTGCTGGGAAATATTAATAAACCCACTAACCAGGAGTGAAATCCAGCAGGTTCTGACAGGTTCTGGAGAACCGGTAGCGGAAATTTTGAGTAGTTTGGAGAACTGGCAAATACCTCTGGCTAGTCCCAGAGTGGAATGGGAATGGGGATTTTGCAGTATCCTTCCCCTGCCATGCCCACCAAGCCACAACCACAGAACCGGTAGTAAAAAAAATTGGATTTCACCACTGCCACTAACCCACAATTACGTGCGTGTGAGAGTGAGTGAGATAGCACAGTAGTAATGGCAAAGCCCTTCTGAAATGTTTCCAAGAACCTGCATCGACTCGTCCTTAAAATGTCCAGGAATCAAGCTTAGTTCAAAGGACTCTACCTTTGTTGCATGTTTAGGGATTGTTAAGAATATAATCTTCTAACAACTACCGTACATCTCCTATCTAATTTTTACTGAAAATTTAGGTATTCCATCTGTATGGCCACAGATAGAAAACAGATGTATACAAGTACAGGTAGTCCTTGAATTACAACCATTCGTTTAGTGACCATTCAAAGTTAGTAACTGAAAAAAGTGTCTTATGACTGTTTTTTACACTTAACAACCGTTGCACCATGCCTATAGTTACATGATCAAAATTCGGACATTTGGCAACTGGCTTGTATTTATGATGGCTGCAGTGTCATGTGATCACCTTTTGTAACCTTCTGACAAGCAAAGTCCATGAAAAGTTTAGAGTTTTAAAATGGATGTTTAAAAAAAGTTTTTTTCCCTGTTAAGGTTAAAGAATCTGAAAGCGTATAGTGAATTTTGCTAATATAAATGATGACAGACTGTAAAGATTAATAAGTGCAAATATAAATATATATTATTTTCCACAGCAAGAATAAAAAGCAGAGACGGTTAAACTGATTGCTTTATTCAAAGAAAAGAATATATCTAATTTTGTTTTTATTTGGAAACTGCTTCTGGATGTTGTGCTTGTGATGGGAAAATGGAAGTTTGGTTTTGGTTTTGCTGATTACATAGGTTTGCTGTTATAGAAATGGCTAGTATATATTATTGTAGAAAAGTAAAAAAGTTGAGGTTGTAAGGTTATTATCTTCTATTGTGCTAAGGAAAGTTGGAAATCAATTCTTTTTCTCTTTCTATCCCACACTTTCTCTTTTTCCCTTTCCTCCTCCTCAGTTCCATTTTTTTAAATTTTGCTTTGTATTTTGTATTCTGATAAACTAATAAAAATTTTGATACAAAAAAAAAGTCAAAGTCAAAGATGGAGCCAGAGTCACTTCACAACTATATTACTAAGTTAGTAGTGATTCACTTAACAGTGGCAAGAAAAGTCATAAAATGGGGCAAGATTCACTTAACAGCTGTTTTGCTTAGTGACAGAAATTTTGGGCTCAATTGTGGTCATAAGTTGAGGATACTACCTGTATCACGAATAAACAATAGCCACAACGTTTTGTGCAGTACCTTGGATTCCTTTATGAGAATAAATACAAGGTTTTCTAAGTGATGACGGTCACTAATATTGTTTTGTCATAAAATAAATGCTAAAAGAATGTTTTAATCCTTAAAGCTTTTCTTTTCCTTTTTTAACTGATGATTTTTGATATCCAACTTCAGAGCGTAATAATATATAGTCACACAATTCCAACAAACACTTTCTAAAAGCATCTACTATCTGGGACTGAACTGCTTTGTCTTACATCGATTTCTCATATAAACCCCAAATAAGTTGCTTCATAGTAAAGCAGCCCATTCTTTAATAAGGTATTAGTTTCACTTGTTTAATTTTCCCTTCTGGTTTAATGTTTTTATTCTTCTGTGTATTTGATAAAGAGCTGCATTTAAGTTCATTTACCCTACAGAACATTGCAGAAATGGAAAATTAATGGCTGTGATCCAAAGAACTGATAGGAGAAAATTGCTAAACTCAAAGAAAAAAAATTACGTTCTTGTTGATACCGAAGAGACAAAGGTTTTATTTGCTTGGACTCCTGCTGGTCATTTTGCATGGGAAGCTTTTACTGTATGGCAGCAATAAAAAAAAAATGGACTGGATTATTGCTACTATAGCTAGTTCTTGATTTACAACCATTCATTTAATGACCATTCGAAGTTACGACATCAAAAAAAGTGACTTATGAATGTTTTTCACATTGCAGCATCCCCATGATCACATGATCAAAATTCGGATGCTTGGCAACTGGCTCCTATTTATGACTGTTGCAGTATTTCGAGGTCATGTGATCACTTTTTGCGACCTGCTGACAAGCAAAGTTAATGGGGAAGCCAAATTCACTTAACTGTGTTAGTAACTTAACAACTGCAGTGATTCATTTGACAACTGTGGCAAGAAAGTTGTAAAACTAGCAAAACTCGCTTAACAACTGTTTTGCTTAGCCATGGAAACTTTGGGCTTAATTGTGGTCATAAGTTGAGACTACCTGTACTAGATGGCTGTAGAGTTGAATGGATTATTGTACTTAATGACGCTTGTTAATGGCTCTGTGTTGAGCTAAAAGGGAGTATGGGATAATATTTTGTGGTCTTCAACCTACAGGTAGTACTTGACTTACAACAGTTCATTTAGTGACCGTTCAAAGTTACAACGGCACTGAAAAAAGTTATTTATGACCATTTTCACAGTTACAACCTTTGCAACATCCCCATGATCATGTGATCAAAATTCAGATGCTTGGTAACTGCTACATCCTTATGGTCGTTGCTGGGTCCCAAGGTCATGTGATCACCTTTTGCATGCTTCTGACGAGCAAAATCAATGGGAAGTCAGATTCACTTAACAACAGGATTACTAAATTATCAACTGTCGTGATTCACTTAACAACTGAGGCAAGAAAGGTTGTAAAATGGGGCAAAACTCATTTAACAACAGAAATTTGAGGATTAATTGTGATCGTAAGTCAAGGACTACATGTAATTATAGATGACTTCGATGGACTGGTATTAGAAAATATAATTATCAAATTCACAAGTTACCCAAAGACAAGGGTGGAGAGATAGCAAACACTAAGGAGATAGGGACGTGGTGGCTCAGTGGCTAAGCTTGTCAATCAGAAGATCGGCAGTTCAGCAGTTCGAATCCCTACTGCTACGTAACAGAGTGAGCTCCTGTTACTTATTCCAGCTTCCGCCAATCTAGCAGTTCAAAAGGACGTAAAAAATGCAAGTAAAAAAAAGGGACCACCTTTGGTGGTAAGGTAACAGCGTTCCATGCGCCTTTGGCATTTAATCATGCTGGCCACATGACCATGGAGACGTCTTCGGACAGTGCTGGCTCTTCGGCTTTGAAACGGAGATGAACACCATCTCCTAGAGTTGGGAACGACTAGCACATATGTGCAAGGGGAATCTTTACCTTTAAAGAGATAATATTAAGAATTAGAAACTTGAACAATGAGAAAAATTTGAAAGATGAATTTCAACACAGATCAATTATATTGATCCGGTTATAATAAAAATTAGATGTGATTAATAGTCCTGAGAGCAATACAGTGGGGGGGGGGGAATCAAATGTATCCGTATAAGATGGGGAGAACTATATTTGGCAGAAAAGGGGATGTGGGTATCTTAGTGGATCATAAGCAGAACATGAAACACAAGTGTGATTAACTGGGAAAAAAAGCAAATGCAGTCCTAGGCTGCATGGGTAAACATTAAAAATAAATAAACATTTTTCTCTACTCTGCACTGGTCAGATACACTAACATATTCTGGATACGCCATTTAAGCAAGAATATTGACAAATCCAGTGGTAAAATGACCGACGTGGGGAAAAATTGAAGAATTAGTTGGAGTCATTGGGGGGAATTTTTAAGTCTGGAGAGCAGATGATCAGGAAGAATTATGATAGCTGTCTTTAAGTATCTGAAGGGTTATGATTAGATGGTAGAGCAGACAGGAACAATGGATTTAAAGCAGAGAAGAGTTGATTTCCATTAGACGAGAGAGAGAAATTCTTAACAGCAACAGCTGTTCAATTGTTCAGTGGTCTGCCTCAAGAAGTCTCTCCTTTGCTGGCCATGTGCAAGGATGGATGGATATCTCTTGATGATGATGTAATGCAGGAATATGAAACTGGCGGTGCATGGGCTGGATGCGTCATGTGCAGGCCACGCCCACCCCAGCTGCATAAGGGGGAAAAAGTCACGATACATCATGTGATGGCAACGTGACACTGCAAGTTTGACACCTGTGATGTAATGGATTTCTGCCCCAAGCAAAGTGTGGGAGCAGATAATTTTGAAAGTCTTTTTCAGCTCTTATATGCTATGATGCCATGCTGGCCAAGGGCATAGAAGACCTGGCTAAGCCCTGCCCACGGGCCTCATCTCAGTTTTGATTGGTTACAGGTAGCCACAAATTGTCTAGATTTAAATCAACTATTTTTTCCTTCATCCCCCTCTATTGATCTCCTCTCTTTTGTTTGGAAATCTGTTTTGAAGATGTATTCAGCCCTTTCAGAAATCACCTTGCCTTTCTCGTTTGTTTTCCCTCTGAAGGTTTTGCTCCTAGATCTTAAACGTCTGGGGTGAAATAAAACCAGACCATGGACTTTTCACTTATTTGTAAGGGTATAAATTGTGTTTATTAACCTTGGGTAAATTCTACTCACACTGTGCCTCTTGGCCAGAAGTAGAAAGCATGATAAGTTCTTACTGATACATAAAAATGCCTTGGATTGTCCAGTCATGGTAGGAGACTGATGGAAACAAAATACCTGAATGTGTTGTTGTTTTTTAAAGATGTCATGCTAGCCTGAGATGCTCTTTCAAAGCTATGATTTATTTTGTCTTCAGTTTTAAATGAATTAAATCAGATAAGTTGCCTCAATTGGTCATCAAACAGTCAGGAATAACTTTCTTATGATGCAAAGCTTTGGTCTGGTTAATTGAAAACTACCAGTAAAATCGAATTCTCAAAATCTGGGTTTCTATATGGTTACTTGAATAATTTACTAGGATTAGAGAACAAGATCGCTTAGTGGAAAGTGTGAATTTGAAAAGAAAAAGATGCAAAAAGAATGAACATGTTAATTTTTATTTATTCTGTGCCCTTACCAAAGAATGTACAAATCAGCAAGACGGTCTTGGTGTATTCGGGTCTTTTCCCGTGTAAGATTAGGAGCATCTAGGCAACGTTTCGATGAGGTCTCACTCGTCATCTTCAGGCGGCTTTGTGCTTTATATATAATAAAAATATCCATAATAAAAATAAAACAGGTATTAACTCAGAAACATCCAGGATTCATGAGATCAGGACAGGCTAATTAGAGATATAAAAATGTATGGAGAACTACAACAGATGGAAAGAAAGTGAAGGATGATGAACAGCAAGATAGGTGGACTCAGTTACAGTTCTGATGGATGCACCATTGAAAGACTGAAAGACCATATTAGGGGCAGATCATGATAAAGAAAATCTATGGGGTTGCTAAGTTTGACAACTATTTGATGGCACTCAATTTGGTAAGTGGTTGCCCTTCTTGCTTTAAATCCATATGCAGCATTATCTATCTCCAGGAGCAGGACTAAGCTACAACATTTGTCACCCAAGGTGGAGAGCTAAAATGAGAATTTCACATTTCCTTGCTGGTGCAAAAACCTGGAAAGGTCTTAAAGTACTTCTTTCTTCTTATTCTACTCTACTCATTTGGTACCTACTACAATAGGTAAAGAAGAACCAACAATTGTTAATACCTTGTTCAAACATTTTCAATAACTTTTAATTCAAATGCCTAAATAGTAAATACAAAGTATAGTGTGAACATTGGTATTTTTGTAGGTCTCTTATGTCTTTCTTCCTTCAGCTCTCCATTCTACCATATCTCTATCTAGAGCATGGAAAATATACATGCATTATAGCAGACTCTATTTTCTACATTCTGAATCCTAGCAGTACCTCCTCCCCCACCCCCACCCCCAATATATAGTCTTGTGGTCTTCCATCCAAATGGCCTTCCATCTTCCATGGAAGTTCTATTCCATATCAGTCTGACTAAACTGTCTAAAACAGCCTTAAATTTCAGTAATGATTGCTATGTGATATGGGAAATATTGATTGAGAAACCAGAGCCAAATACTTATAGATGGTACCAAAAGAAGAGAACATTTGTAGCTCAGGGTTGAACTGTAGGCTTCTTGATGTTCTCTAACTTTGATGCTTTTCTTGAAGACACTTCATTACCAACCTAGGCAACATCATCAGTGCTACAGATGGATCTACATCTTCTCACAGTTATTTAAATCTAGTCTATGGGCAATATATGGTCCTAGCCCTAGAAATGACTTTGTAAAAATAATTGAGCAAGGGAGTGGCAAGAGATGGTTAGCTAGCAACACTCTCAATAGAGTTTTGGAGAGGGCAGATACTTGTTATTCTTTTCTCAGTCTTTTGAATTATATATTTTACTTTATTTTATTAGATTTGTATCCTGCCTTCATTATTTTAACTCAAGGTGGCAAACTTGCCTAATACTCCTTCCTCCCCCCCCTACAACAGGTGAAATGGGCTTAAAGACAAAATAAGTGGCCCAAAGTCTCCCAACCAGTTTTCATGCCTAAGGCAGGATTAGAACTCATAGTCTCCTGGTTTCTAGACCAGTACCTTAACCACTACACCAAATTAGCTCCAGATCAATAACTGTCCTAAAGATCAATAGCTATGCTGCATGCCATATTAGGAGACAAAACTGAATTCATCATTCAAAAACAATGGAGAAAGCAGACTAATTTCCAATATTTTTATGCCATGATGATCCTGTCACCTTAGCTATGTCCTTCTCCTAAGCTATCAGCTATCCTGCTTTGAAGTAGTTTTTGCATATTGTTCTGATGTGTGTGGGAAGGATCCTGAAAAATATTTAACAAACCAAACAAAAGAAATACTTTCCCCCACCTCTCTTTTTTGGCAAGAGGAAGCAAATATTTATTCCAGTGTATTGCCACCTCTGATGCATCCAGTATTCAATTAAAACCACAAACTGTTGAAAATACAATTTATTACTGTGCAGTGTATAACTATATAGAATTATAGCCAAGAATGCAATTTCTTACAAAATATTTTTATGTGAGTTATCTAGGTCCAATACAAAGTCATTTTCCCGTTGCCAATATACAATTTGATCTGCAGAGATCTCCTGTACATTTTCTAAATAAGTACATCCTTCATTTTATAGTTGTAGTAGTCCTTAAGAAGGCTAAAAATGAGCATCAAAAACCCAGGTCAGAGAATATATTAAATCTTCGATGGAAATCCATAAAGCTCTTAAATTATAGCAATCTCAACAGTTCACGATATTGCTAGACTATGAATATTGTAAATTCAGTGAGGTTCATTTTAAGTATATTTAGAAGCCCTTTATTTGAAGTTCCTTTTTCTGGATAGGCAATTCTTAATATGGGACTCAATAATCAAGATTATAATTGCCGTTACCAGCAAATGTCTTACAAATGAGCAGTAGGGTCATCGAGATCATTTCATTTGAAACCTGTATGAAGAATTAGAACTATTAAATCCATCATTTCATGCCTTAACTAACCTGTGTAACTTTTTAAATCCAAACTACACCCAATAATAGATTATTTGGAAGTCCAATTAAATTGGGGTCATTGAAACATGCTCACTGTTTGCTGAGCGTATGATTCATATAACCTAATAAAATTCAAGGGATAGATAGATAAGGCAGTTTCCTTTGTTCCAAAGAGTTACTAGAAACAATTAAAGGTAGTTCTTGACTCACAACTACATTTCTGTAGATAAGCGAGACAATTGCCCCATTTTACAACCTTTCTTGCTGTTGTTATTAGGTGAATTATTGCAGTTGTAAAGTTCAGTTGTTATGCAAATCTGGCTTCCCCATTGACTTTGCTTGTCAGAAGGTTGCAAAAGGTGATCACATGACCCAGGGACACTGCAACCATCAAAAATATGAACCAGTTGCCAAGCATACAACTTTTGATCATGTGACCATGGGGATGTTGCAATGGTCGTAAGTGTAAAAAACTATCATAGGTCACTTTTTTTCAGTGCTGTTGTAACTTCATATGACCACTAGTGAGTCATTGTATGTCAAGATCTACCTGTTAAAGGAAGGGAACCAAAAGAAAGACCCTGCCTAAGAATAAGAGTCTGACCATCAAAGAGGATTTATTTCTATAGTCAGTAGATGGTTGCTTTCAGCCGTAAAACTTGGTTTCAGAGCTAGAGCAGGAGAAGCACAAGAAAAAAAATGTGGAGATATTATTCACGTTACCCCATTTCCAGGCAAAGTGTATGAAACTGCAGCATACAATATGAAATGACTGATTCGATTTTGGGATCTCACTGGTTCTCAGGCAGTGGTGGGTTTCTACCGGTTCGCTCCGGATCTTGCGAACTGGTAGTAACGGCAGTGGGAGGCTCCGCCCACTCACCCGGACATCATCACGGATGCTCGCCACATGCACAAAAGCGCCGCAAGCACACTCCCGTTGCGAACCAGGAGCAAAGGTAAGTGGAACCTACCACTGTTCTCAGGGTTATGATACACAGCATGCTTCAAGATCAGTTTGGAATTACCTAGCTGTAATTGAAGAACAGCTCACTCAGAAAGATTATTTTAACGATTACCCAGGAGAAAGACACTCTGGAATAGCAGCATTTTGGTTGTTCAGAGATGCTTGAGTTCTGATGGTATGTGATTTGTTCAAAACCACTGACAATAAGAGCATGCAAAAGAGATAAAAGAGTCTGTCAATCTCTACCAATTGCTGGTTAGCTGGATTAGATGCAGATTTTTTTTCCACATAGTCAGTTTGGTATACTGGTTAAGGTGCCAAGCTAAAAACCAGGAGAGAGTGAGTTCTAGTCCCACCGTAGGCATGGAAAGCCGCCTGGGTAACTTTGGGCCAGGCACTCATTCACAACCCATGATGTCAGGCTTGGGCAACATGCCGGTTGTTGCTACCAATAAATCAATACTTAGCTGATCTGGGAACAAAAAAGATGAACCTTACACTTGCATGTGGTTTTAAATAACTCATAGAAATGGAAGGTTATGCTTTAATCAAAATCAGTGGTGGGATTAATTTTTTTTTACTACTGGTTCTGTGGGCGTGGCTTGGTGGGCATGGCATGAGTTGGTGGGTGTGGTTTGGTGGGCATGGCAGGGGAAGAATACTGTAAAATCTCCATTCCCTCCCCACTCCAGGGAAGGATACTGTAAAATCTCCATTCCCTCCCCACTCCAGGGGAAGGATACTGTAAAATCTCCATTCCCACTCCACTCCAGGGGAAGAATACTGTAACATCCCCATTTCCTCTCCACTCCAGGGGGAGGATACTGCAAAATCCCCATTTCCTCTCCACTCCAGGGGGAGGATACTGCAAAATCCCAAACAGCTGGGACTCCGGAGGCAGAGAATAGATAGGGGTGGGGCCAGTCAGAGGTAGTATTTACAGGTTCTCCAAACTACTCAAAATTTCTGCTACCGGTTCTCCAGAACTGGTCAGAACCTGCTGAATACAACTTCTGCCAAGTAAGTGATGATTTATTTCTTTTATTCATTTCTTAAGGGTTCTTTCTGCATACTCTTTTCTGTGTCTTTTGCCTTGTGTCTATATAACAAACATATCTGAGATCTTAAAACTATGTGCTGCCTGCAAGCTGGGATTCCCAAAGTTTATGATTAAATGTTAATGGGAAACCAGGAGGAAACAGTTTAACACACGAGTAGAGGTCTTTGCACTTGCCCGGGGTTGTTTAGACTTAGATGCGAAATTATTTTATCAGATCCTCAATGATTCAATTAGCCCTATTTTGTAGGTTAGGAGAGTGCATAAAGAATTTGGTATCTCAACAGGCCGTTGAAAGCAAAACAAGTTGATTTTAGTTCTTCCTGCTGTATAATCAGTATTATCAGCCTTGTTCCTTTGGTACTGTAGCTCAGACAAACTCCATGGACCTATCTATGAAGTCATCATAAATCAAATTTGGGTGCAGTGAACCTTTACCAGAGATACAAAGTAATCAGTTGACGGTGTGTAATAGCAATTAAATGTAAATGAAATTGCATTACACTAATTTTGTAACTGACTTCTTCAGTGGGAGAAAGACGAATGGCCCCTGGCATATCCTTGAAAATCCAAGGTCTTGGTTGCAAGACGCTTCCCACATTTATCAATTGGAAGGCTCAAATCAGGAAGCCTTGACTGGCACTTGCACAACATCTGCTTAACAACTTTAACAACCATTCCCAATGAAAAGCCAAAGGAGTTGCAGGACACCCAGACAGAGAAAAACATATGGATAACCCTATGCAAAAGGTGCCCAAGCTCTGAACTACTTTGCTAGCACTGGACAATCTTGAATAGGATTCACATCTCACATGGTGTCTGCTGGGGTAAATGGGGCATAATATAATGCCTTGGTAAGGCCACACTTGGAATATTGCATTCACTTTTGGTCGCCATGATGTAAAAAAGATGTGGAAACTCTGAAAAGAGTGCAGAGAAGAGCAACAAAGATGACTAAAACACATGAAGAACGGTTGCAGGAACTGGGTATGTCTAGTTTAATGAAAAGAAGGACTAGGGGAGATGTGATAGCAGTGTTCCAATATCTCAGGGGCTGCCACAGAGAAGGAGTCAAGCTATTCTCCAAAGCACCTGAGGGTAGG
>JANHFK010001605.1:413931-424032 GCA_036250565.1 Sibynophis collaris
GGATTTGGTGGCAGGAGGCGATCACAGAGTATGCAGTAGTGGGTTCCTACCGGTTCTGTCCAGTTCTTAGAACCGGTAGTAAATGCAGTGGGAGGCTCCGCCCATCCACCTGGACGTCATCAGAGATACTCTGTGCATGCGCAGAAGTTCCATGCACGCTCCCATTATGAGCCAGTAGAGAAGGTAAGTAGAACCACTGCTGGTTCATAGCCATCATTCTCACATCCCGAGATTGTCCATCTTTATCAGACACAGTTGATCAACATATTAGACATTTGAATTCATGGCTACTGCTCAATAAGTGCCAGCTATGGATAGAATGGCTATTCTTGCCTTAACTTCCTGATTAGACTGTTTGCAACACCTTCTACTTGGAGCTGCCTTTGAAGAACATTCAGAAGTTACACTCAGTCCGGAATACAGTAGTCCAGCCCTACTGGTAAGATAGGTACCAACTGAATTTTGAACCCTAGTCTTCTGCATCAAAAGTGGTGTTTTCATCATAGCCCTATCCATCTGCATATAATCTTATATGAATCAGTTTGAAAGTAGGTAATATCAGACAAATAACTGTGTTTATATGAAGTTACATTATAAAAAGCTGAAAACAATAGTAGAGTAGAGTACAAATGCTCATATGATTGTACTTGGGTGAATAAAACTTTAGGTCTGGTCTTGCATTGTTCTTTCAGGGGACTCAGTTAGGCATATGTTATGTTCTATGTATTATGGTTTTATCCCTATGTTCCTTTTTACTGAAATATGATGTGAATGTGTCATATTATAAATAAAGACAGACACAGACCTCAGAGGAAAATTAGAACTGTAGCAAAAACAATTGCTACCAACCTGCTTTCCATTGAGGATCTGTATATTGCACGAGTCAAAAAGAGGGCTGTGAAAATATTTACAGACTCCTTGCATCCTGGACATAAACTGTCTGAATTCCTACCCTCAAAACGATGCTATAGAGCACTGCACATCAGAACAACTAGACACAAGGACAGTTTTTTTCCTGAACGCCATCACTCTGCTAAACAAATAATTCCATCAACACTGTCAAACTATTTACTAAGTCTGCACTACTATTAATCTTCTCATCATTCCTATCACCCATCTCCCTCCACTGACTGTATGACTGTAACTTATTGCTTGTATCCTTACGATTTATATTGACTGTTTCCTAATATGATTTGATTGCTTATTTGTACCCTATGACTATCATTAAGTGTTGTACCTTATGATTCTTGATTAATGTATCTTGTCTTTTTATGTACACTGAAAGCTTATGCACCAAGACAAATTCTTTGTGTGTCCAATTATACTTGGCCAATAAAAAATTCTATTCTATTCTATCTATTCTATATATGAAGATTTTCACCATTTACTGATTAAAGGAAAGACTAAGTCATCTATATGCACAGATAGCAACACTTACACAGCCTTATTCTTCAAACGTGAATATCCATAATTTGATTTTAAGGAATCAATTCAAACTAATTAGAAAATGTTTACAAGATATGTCTAGACATAATGGCTCTGATTAAAAACCATGCACATGCAGATAGAACTTTGCTCTTTCAATTATAGATAAAGTTCTCCTCTTCTATTGCCATTCATCTATGGCCAGCTATCTTCTCCAAGCAAAGAATTGGCAATAAAATTGCATCTGCTATTAATTTGATGTAATTTGGCTTCATTTGTGATATCCCTATAGCCTTAGGTTTGTTGGGAAATGCACAAATTTCATAATCGTACACTAGCATTCTTAGGGTCAATCCCAATCACCTGAAATTAATATCCATTATGTCTAGACAAGCAACCATATGTCATATCATGTCACAAGTTGTCATGGCTACAAAAACCATTACAATACACACTGTGTTAAGCAGTAAATTAATATAGTTTGATGTGTGAACTCTGCCTTAGTGGCTTGTTAACCAAATTATGGCCATAATTTGTGGGTCCAACCTTAAAGGCTTTTTAAAAATATGATTTACGTACCATAACACGTAAAACCATATTCTAGCTTTTAATATTTAATAAGCAACGTTGGTCTGTGGGAGATGACAACAGAGGATGAAGGGAATGATGCTTTTCAATGCATGGTATTGTGTCATAATCAGTACTTGATAAAGACAGCAGTTTCCAAAACATACATTATGGAAAAGCAATTTCATTTGGTCCTAAAGTATATAGACTGTTGTTAAGAAACCTAATAATCAAAGCAACAAACATACCACAACCAGAGGAATTCAGACAGAACAGTTCCAACAAGGCCATTAATGACTATGCACATTAGGGTTAATTTATTGGGAAATTCAAAGACCTCAAATCCAGTATAATGAAGTAGGAAGAAGCCTGGCCAAAGCAACATCAAGTTAAACAAGCCAACAAAACCTGCAGGAACAGAATAAACAAACAGATCACATAACAAAGAGTTAGTCTTACATCGCAAAGTATACTTTGCAGAACTTAAATTATCAAGTTCAAGAGTCAGTCCTAAATTGAAAAACGGTATTTTAAAATTTGTTCTTACCAAAAAACATTGGAATATCGAGTTTATCTTCTCTGTCAACTTTTCGTTTTATCATAACTATATAGATTGCATACAGCACAGCTCCCATCAGAGACCACAGAGACCCTGTAAATAAGAAAGCAAGGTATTGCCACTGGATTAATTAAATGTAATCTTTTTGTTTAACGGACTATTAAACAGTTTAACAGTTCTATTCTTATTCAAATAAATAATTTACGCAAAATTAGAAAATTGGTAGGATCCTGCAAATTATTTCACTTAAAAAGAAAAAAAACTTATTCCTTCACAATGAATTCTTTTCTATAATACATTTATTTATTCAGAGCCATTTTTGCTTCTTACTTCTCATAATGGCATACAAATATTACTACAGATTCAGCTATTAAAACGGACTTTCTGCCCTTTATGTATTTTTGACACTTTTTGAATAAAAGATATAAAGCAATATTTGTCAATCACTTCAATTTATTGTGAAGAATTAAAAAAAAATACCTATTGTATCTCTTCCTGCGGATTTCTCAGATCCAGACAAATTCACCATAACAACACCTCCAATGCTATTTTAGAAATAAAGCATTATATTCCAGTTAATTTAATCAAACAGTTTGAATAGAAAGAGTTGACAATAAAGAATGTTTACAATTGCCTTAATACCATGTATTGTTGTATTTCAATTTTAAAGGAAAAGGGAAAAAGAACATTTCTTTGCAAGTATAATGACCTGGAGAACTAGAAAGAAATGATTATAGATTAACAGAAGCCATTCCCAAGCATATTAAATCAAGTTAACAAGAAGAAAAATGGGGCTTTTTAGATGAATATTTCCCTATAAATAACAAACTAGGATTGAGAATAGCCACTTCTCAGGGGGTGAATTCATACACCATATGAAACTAATTATGGCTTATTTGAATAGACCATCAATCCATATACCGTAAGTGATTAGCCATGGTTTACAAACCAAAACAACTATAAATTTAAGAGTTGAAGATTGAGCTTGGTTGCTTTGGTTCTGCTTCCATGTGCCACAGAGGACATGGCACTAGTATTTATATTGGGACATGGTTTTTCCCCCTGCTTTTGGGAGGAAATAAAAGTAGAAAATAGAAATCTTACAGAAGCACAATGGGTGCACCTCATTAGTAAGGCTATCACTTTTTTCCATAGCTGCTCTATAGGAGAGGTCAAGCACACACAAAGCAAGCTGTACAAACATTTGAAAGGGTGTCTCCCTTCCATAAAGGTCCAAAGACCACAGTCCCAACTGGGACCTGCTTTGCAAATGAATGTGGCCCTCTCCCTTCTAAAAGCCAAGTTTAAAAAATCCTATCATATTGCTTCCTTCTGCTCTGCTTTATGGATTTGCCTCACTGCAGTATTTGCAGAGGTGACTCCTCCAGCTTTGAGCAGCCTTTGCAAAGTTGGAAGAGTCATACTGCAAAGAGGAAAACACCCGGGTCACACAGAGTGTCTCACTGAAGCAAATTGCAGAGTCATTTTGCTTCCATGAAGAGAATTACATCCTCTGCATGGTAGGAAGCTCTTCACGGAATTTTGTCCAGCCTAACCTAGAATAAAGTATAACAAACATATCTTTTCGCTCACTTCTGATAGGCTCCCATCAGGAGGTTTAGTGCAAATATGGGTAAAACAGTTCACAGTTGCGAAGTTTCAAATTCCTGCATCATTTCAACTCCTTTGATTTGCTAGAGATTACTGTTCGCAATAAATGAATGCCTGGGATGATTTGTGGGAGGGGATAACATTGAACTATGTGAATGTGTATGCTGCACAAACAAGCCTAGGATTATGCACTCTGCTCTTCTACATTCCTCTTCTGGTGAGATCAAATCACTTTTGCTCCCTGGTTCTGGATTCACACCTCATTTTATATCAATCCAATGATTTAACAGAGATGAATTGTGGAGAGTAGATCGATGTCTTACAGGTAGCCCCTGACTTATGGCCACAACTGAGCCCAAAATTCCACTGCTAAGCAAGGCAGTTGTTAAGTGAGCTTTGCCCCATTTTATGACCTTCTTTACCACAGTTAAGTGAATCGCTGCAGTTGGTAATTGAATCATGTGATTATTAAGCGAACCTGGCTTCCCCCATTGACTTTGCTTGTCAGAAGCCAGTTGGGAAGGTTGATCACATGACCCTGGGATGCTGAAACCATCATAAATGCATGCTGTTTTCCAAGTGCCCGAATTTTGATCACATGAGCATTTGAGGCGTATGTGTGAAAATCAATCATGTCACTATTTCAGTGCCACTGTAACTTCGAACAATCACTAAATGAATGGTTGTAAGTCAAGGACTACCTGTATAGTTTAGCATTGTTGAAATCAGGTCACTGTTGCTTGTCCAACAAGACACAGTTTTTCATGTTAAACCAAAATTGATAAGCAAGATGTGAGATCCTAGCTATTATAGCTTGCTTAAAACAAGCCATGATAAGGGTGATGTGCATGAATATGATACTGAACACTTCCAAGTAACAAAAATTCATACAGGTATCCAAATCATGGCCTTGTTTGCACATAACACCAAGCCATATTGTGGTTTTCAGATAGTCCTTGCTTATTGTCTGCTCATTCAACAACTGTTCAAATTTATGACAGCACTGAATAAATTTTACAACAGATCCTTGAAGTTGTGGCCATAGCAGTGTCTCCATAATTACACAATTGAAATTCAGGCATTTGGCAATTGGTGTACATTTACAACTATCAGTCTCCCATGGTCATGTGACCACCATTTGTAACCTTCAAAGCCAGCATCTGACAAGCAAAATCAATGGGGAAGTTGGCAGGAACTTGCTTAACAGCCACAGCTGGAACTGACATAAATAGGCATGGTTATGTGATCCTTTCACTTTACATACCATCACTTAGCAATGCAGTTGCGGGCTCCAATTGCGGTCAGTAAGTGAAGATTACTTGTATTTGGTTTTAATTTATGTATTGTATGAATCCAGCCACCATAGTTTATTCCATAAAACATAGTTAGTACATGTTAAACCAAAGTTTAATATCACATGTGAATTTAATCCTCAGTGATGCCACAGAGTAAGCTGATTTAAGAAGGTTCACTTGGTGATATTAATCTAACAAAACTCAGATGGTTCATAATGCAGCTGAGAAATGGCCCCTTTAGTAGGGCAGTGGCAATAGAGAAGCAATACTTCTAGCACACATTCTGTAAATTACTTTGAATGATTTTTTCATGTAGCTGTATACAACTAGCTGCATCTAAAAATAGTAACAAAATCTCCACTACTAAATCCAACTATCTAGAAGAATGTAAGAAAACTCAAGCCTGTTGGGGAGAAGAAAATTGAAGATTAAGGAGTCTATATTCCTACCTTAAAATGACAGCTAACAATTTTGAGAGGGTAAATCTATCTCCACTGTTACTTGGAAACACTGCAGCAAGGATTAAGGTAAATAATCCTGTGAAAATAAAAAAATAAGACTGAAAACATAATCAAAAGATAATGGTTTTAATTAATCTTGGGCCTAAATGACATTAAAATGTAAAGTCAAACAAACATATTTTATTGGATTTCTTAGACTTTAAAAACATTGTACTATATCTTTATTGATTAAAAAAAATACTAGCAGTATTTATTTAAACAAAGTTAATATTATCAGAATCCTTTTAAAAAAATGGAGTGTCTAAGATTCATATATATTTGTTGCAAAAAGAAATGAAATTAGGTTAATTTTTATTTAACAAAGCTTTTATTATTTTTATTTATTTATTCATCACATTTACAAATGAATGATGCTGTCTTTTGGAAAAGTACAAAGACCAAACTCCTTTAGAATCCTTTTTGGAGACTAAGTGATACCTCGAACTGGATTTGATTTGTTAATTTGACTTTATTTTCATCTGCTGTTATTGTACTGCTTTGACTTTATTTTGTTGTATACCACCAGGAGGTGATCACAGTTTAGCAGCATATAAATCTTCTGCTTTGGCAAGATGAGTGGCCAATAATACTGCAGAAATTTTAACAATCACACACACGCTAGTTTACTGCTATCACAATATGGGAATCATATTGTGCTCGGTACTAATCAGCGTAGCCTTTAAACAATCCCATTGATGAGGCTGCTGAACAAACCTCTCCATAGCTGCCTTTAAAAAAAAAGAAACCCTTCAACATCACTCTCTCCCTCATTAGAAGTGATACAAAATAGATAACTGTATTTTTCTTAAATATGCAAAAGGCCATTTGCGTGAAGTAGGACAACAGTTTTAGAATATATCTTCATTTCTTACCAGAGGTTGATGACAGAATGTTAACTATTGCCACTTGAGTGTCTGAAAGTGCTTCTTGATAAGAGAAATTTGCCAAGAACCACTAGAACATGAAACAGTAGATATTAGCATAACATTCAAATTCTTGTTTGAATAACAACTGCTTTGAAAGTCAGAAAAAAGTTGTGTAAAACATTAAAAAATATTGTTTAAACGATCTATATTTAGAGCATAGCAAGAGCATACACATAATAAAATTGACCTGTATTAAGAAAAAGGAGAAGGTGAATTTGCTGTAAACTACTGTTTTGATCCCAGAAAGAAACCCTACAGAAAGGTTAACTCTACCCTATTTCCCCCCAAATAAGACATCCCCTGATAATAAGCCCAATTGGGCTTTTGAGCGCATGACAGTAAGGCCAAGCACTTATTTCAGGGTTAAAAAAAACATAAGACGGTATTATTTTCGGGGAAACCCAGTACCTACCCTGTTTCCTCCAAAATAATACACCCCCTGATAATAAGCCCAATTGGGTTTTTTGAACACATGGTAATAAGGCCAAGCGCTTAGTTCAGGGTTCAAAAAAATATAAGACGGTCTTATTTTCAGGGAAATACGGTAGTCTGATAGGACTTCTTCCTGTTCCAAGAAGAAAGCCCTCCTTCAGTCACTTTAGAGCAGGGGTGTCAAACTCACGGCGTCACAACAGTGTCACGTGACATATTTGATCTCCTCCTTCGCTAAATAGGGCATGGGCATCTGGCCCGCAGGTCGCTTTAGAGCATTGTTTTCAACAATTTATAATAAACCTTTTTTTAACTACATAATTCCTGCATTGGCACAAATGTTTGTAACTGTCAGGAGGAATGTAGAAATGTAGGAAAGGACAATATCCATCAGTTATCACATCCTGATAGTAAACAGTACACTGAGGAATCTGACTTCTGGCTGCTTGTACTGATTCCTGTCTCTGATTGCCAAGTGGGAAGGCTGAATCCATCTTTTAGGGTTCCGAAGAATAATTTGCGATTAAACTCCACAACACTTTCAGTCACCAAAAACAAGAGTGGAGAGCAAAAGGATATGTTGCAACAGTATTCTTAGGGAGGGACAGTAAAAATTAAAGCACTTTCTGTAGAACCATGTGACCAAAAGTAGCATCTGCTGATAGAAACTGGTCTATCTGGTAATGTCTAATGAACGTAGACAATTTCATGCATGTAGTTTGCTTACAGATGTCTATTAGCAGGAGTACTTTGATGGTATAGTTGCAATGCTAGAAGGAAGCTGTTTCTTGCTGGCAGAATATTTCAACATAATGTATTCAACTAACCTCTTCAGTTGACAGTGAACTGTGTAATTCTCACATTATCTGTTTTGTGAGAAAGGAAAAGATTACTGGCCTCCTGAACCCCAAGGGAGCATTTGAAATATATTATTAGTACTCTTGACTGATAAAGTGCCATCAAGTTGGTATCAATTCATCGTGACTATACTGGTAAGTTTTCTCTGAGAAGAATGGTTTCCAGCTTTTGGGACTCACAATGGTGTACTCAATGCTGTCATAATCAACTTCATCCACTTTGCTGCTCTCATCCTCTTCTTCTCTTTTCTTCCCCAGCATTATACACTTATCAAACGAAACAATGACAATTCCCATCAATATCCCAATAGAGGATAAACACAAGGTAGGCTTGGGTAGGCTTGCATCTGTGAAGAAATGGGGGTATTTGAATGTGGCAAGATAGAGATGCATTTGCTGATCCGAACATGAGCAAATGCTTGTCTACATAATATATTTGTACCCTTCTGCTATAAACTCCAGAATCTCATCATTCAAAAATGCACCAAATCACTTGGTAGATGTAGATGGAGCCTGGGCATCTGATTATTAAGATGGATTCCACTGCCAAACCTGCAAAGCTGGAGCTCAGATCTTCCCACTCAATTTCTAGGTATAAATCCAGATAATGAATTGGGATTTGACACATTTGGTGTCCTTTATATTTCTAGGAAAAGATCTGGCATCCATAGTCCTTTGCTTTGTTTTAATGTTTTGTACTTTCTGTGTTCTGTAGGATCCATGAGTGCTTCATTTTCCTCTTCTTGAGAAAAGAATAATAGAAAACATTTGATGACCTTGTGGAATTCAGGTTGCTAGGCTTCCAGCTTCTCTGAAGAGATGTCATGAGCATATTTAGTGCTGTGTAAAATTCAACCATGAAAATCACCCACAGGAATGTTGGTATTGGCCTACTTCTGCATGGATATATTGGACCCAACAGAAATCTGTCTTCAGGATCCTAAGCATTACTGACCCTAAAAACTGGTTTGTTTATCCTTTGATCTATCAGGGTTCACTTCTTATTCCTCTGGCATTCTGCCTAAAGATTCTCAATTCTTCTGTCACTATCCTAACAATGTTACAACTTATATGTTTCTACTGCTGTGGCCAGCTTTTTTGGGGGTGTTTTGAGGCTTCTAACTGCCATGGAGGTCACTGCTGCTGGCACTTAGTCCAGGTCCAGCTACCAAAGATCACCTATGTAAGCATCTCCTGGTGACATCTTAAATCACTGCAATTGATGCTGTCCAAATCCTTGTCTGATGGGAGGATGGAAGAGGGTCACTGTAATTGGGGTTATCTGGTTCTTCAGGCTCTGTTCCTTACTTCTGTTCCTCTGTTCATAATGCTGCAGGAGTTGGAGACGGTCTGTCTGTTCCTTGGAGAACTCTTTGCTTGTTTCATTTTCCTAACTATTCAATGTCTTATTGTTGTTTGCCTTAAAGGACATGGAGAGATTTTTCACATCACCCCACAGCTCTATATTTTCCTGATGGCATCACTACTGGTATGCTTCCTGCACCTAGCTGGCAGGCCAGTTAGATACTTGCATGATTATACTGCCATGCAGTCAGTCATAGTGGTCCTCACCACTTCTTATAGCAGCTTCAAAGAATGCTTTCCTTCCTTCCTCCTCCCTCCATCTGCCACAGATTGAAACTGAGAAGAAAAGCCATTTGCTTCTTCTAGGCATTTGCTAGAAAAAATGGATGAGGAATAATGGAAATGTAGAAAAATGGAAGAGGGTTCTTTCTTTTTTTAAACTAGAAGCCTTTTTTGATCAACTTCCCCTTCAATGATTTAGAAGGAAAGGATTAGGCAATTATAACACAAATAGAAATATCTGGCTGAGCTTTCCTGCCATGAGTAGAGGGGTGAAATCCTCCCGGTTCGGACCGGCTCTATCGAGTAGGTAGGAGAAGCTGTGACTGGTTCGGAGAACCGGTG
>JANHFK010001605.1:434056-444113 GCA_036250565.1 Sibynophis collaris
AAACATGCCAAATCTATAAGGTCAAACTCATAGCTAAAACCAAAGTAACATGGCCGAATTCAAGCCAACTTAAAATTATTTTGTTAATAAAATATCTCTTATGAGTTGTGTATAAAGCAATATCCTGCATTAGTGCAACCAAGCAAAAAGATATAAGCTAAATTTATTATATTATACTCTGTTGTATTTTGATTAATCTCAGCAGTTTAAAGTCTATATACAATATTTCTCATCTCCCAGAAGTGTGGGACCTCCCTATAAGATCTAGCATGACAAGACAATTCTGGTTACAGCAGGTAATCCTGCATATATTTCATAACCCAGCCGTGTAGGGTTTTTTAAGTTAATATAAGCAACGTAAATTGTAGTTGAAAAGCAATCAACAACTAGCACAGGGCTCACAGAATTAATAATTCATGCCCCCAATAACAGAAGCCAGTAAATATGAGGGCTAGCTGGCATATTCTGGACTAGTTGTGGTTTTAAAGGTCTTTAAGCACATTGCATCTGTCTAGTGCATTAATTACTATATCCAGGTCCTCTTTTACCAATTGGTAGACAAGCCAAAGTCAGGCAAAAGCTCTTTGTGAATGGAATCACTGCAAAACAGAGCTGCCAAAACTAAGTCCCATAAGTACAATAATACACCATAGATGATGGCATCAAAACCACTGAGAAATTCAAAAGTATGAGGAAGAGTTCACTACTTATATCCAGGTTGTGACTCACATCATCATGAAAGAGATCAATGCTATCAGTTAAGAAACTCAAATGAAAAAGGTCCAGATAATCCATTTCTTCTGCCATCAATGTCTCAACAATCTTCTTTGAAAAAGGAGACTGGACACCTGACAGTAGTTACCTCCAACTCCTGAATCTAAGAATAGTTTCTTCACAAATGGACATATCACAACCTACTTCAAGACTGCTGATAATTCCTCCTCCAGTTGGGAGACATTGACAATCACCAGGTCCAGGTGGTTACTTCTACATCCAAAGTCCTTTTAACATGATCCTCATTATATTTTTCCAAATACCTCTACATTCTGATAAACATAATGGGTTTGTTTTCAGGCCAAAAGCATGGCATATCAACAAACACAACTTCTAGAGACCTCCAAAAGCAATTACTAAATTGTCATTTCTGATATAAAAGGTTAAAAATTATTAAATATATGACTGGACAGTCATCTTTCTTTTCTTATATTCTTTTGTTATATATTTTATAATATAATTTTATAATATAATTTATTTTTTGACTTTTGTTTCCCAGGGTAAGTTTGTAACTCTTCCACTCTTTTCTCTGTTTGTTCAGCTTTCTCTTCTACTTTCTGAATACATCGTTCATTTTTAGTCACTATTTGTTGAAGATTCTCTATTTTAGCTCTACTTTTCCTATTCTTTCCTTAATGTCTTCATGCATGGTTTGAATCATAAGTTTCATCTCTGACTGCATCATATTCATTTTCTCTTGCTTAATGTCCAATGACCTTTGATCTGCTGGACCAGCTGCTGGCGCAGATGTAGTTTTCTTCATTTTGAGATGCTTTAATAATTTTAAACCAATTATTGAAAATAATAACGATACCCCTACAGCCCCAGAATTGACCACCAACTTCACTGTCTCCTTCCAATTTCCCCTTTTACAAAGCTATTCAGGAATCAGAGTATTCAATGTTACAGTATCCCTTTTTCCTTCTTTGCATTCTTCAGTAATATATCACATAAATTTAAACAGCTGTGAACTAATACTATAAGGCTTTATAAAAAAGTATGTAGGTGCCTATTTATTTTCCTCATGCTAGTTACAAAAAATGCTTTTTTGGAGATGGAATTAAGGTCCTGAAAAGTTGAGTTTGTATGCTAGAATTTAATGAAACTTGCAAAACAGGACTAACTGGCTGTGTGTGTTTTCTAAAGAATTATTAGCTACAGTTCTAACTACCCTGCCCAAATAAATCAGCTGGTTCAGTTTCAGTAAGAACATCAACCTAAATGATTTCTTGCTGTCAAAAAATGCACATCATAGGTAACTGATGAACATTTGTAATGCTCAAGTAAAATAGGAAGAATTAATAGTTATTTGGATGAAAAGAGAAACTAATTAATATATGTTCTATTTTTTTAACTATAGAGTTTTACAATTAAATTATTCAAGAAATATTAATACATGATAAAAGCAGATTTATATTTATTTTGTTATTTATATTAATTATATATGGTATGACAGTTTTCCTTACCTTCTAGATTTTTGTAAGTATGACACAGACATATCTCATGGAACATTTTTTTTATTTATATTGTTGAGCATTTCCTGCAAAAATTCAAGAAGAAATAAGTCCTTAGCATTTTCAATCATTTATCAATGGTCATTGTTCTGTCTTTTATTACGATGTATTAGATAGAGTAGATAAATTCAATATAGATATCGGTAGATACACATCAATAAATGGCTTTCCCATACTTATTCAAACATACAAATATACTTCAGTTGATGACAGTTCTATTTTATAGTAAAAATACATTATTCAAACAATATCACTTTAAAATGAAAATCTTTAAGTTCTGCAGAGATTTTTCTTTACTTTCTTTAGATTAATGTCATAAATCACACTCACCATAAAGTAGGCACTACTAAATACTAATGTTTAACCATAAACCACATATTCACTTTTACAGAATGTAAATGACACCTTAGGTTTTACCAACTAAAGATAGATGTTAACCTCAAATATTGATAGAGTTGGCCCACAACCTTGAGATTATGCAGAAATGGACTCAAATTTGCCACCAATCCCTAGTGATTTCACTGAAATGGAATGTACACAAGTCCCTTCCATAGAAACTGGTCAAAACTTCTGAAGCTTCCTGCATATGGTACATTTAACGAAAATCTTATTAATGTATGTTTGGGAAACTAGGCCACTCAATATTGTCTGAAACACATTTGTTTTTCTCAAGTTATAAATTCTCAAGATTAAATCAAGAATGAAAGCCACTTTATTTTACCTTTTAATGAGAAATCCAAGAAAATAAATTTTGTTCAAAGATAAAAATTTGAAGAATTAACCTGAAGAACTAAGTAATAAATTTGTATTGTATTGTAGAATAGTCAGTGGCAATTCTGTCTTTTTCCTACTGACAGTGGAAACAACATTTATAACTGATGATTATCTTTCTAATTAAGAGGCATACAGCTATACAAAAGCACCCACTACTAGAACACAAACCTTTCATCTACATTTTATTAAAAGTTTTTAAAAATTCTCACGAGCTGTAAATCTTGTCATAATTGCTCAGATTAAAAATCAGAAAAGACAGTGCATTGATTAAAAATGTAATGTGTCTTTAAAAATCACTAATTCATTCTTACCAAGATATTTTGTTGCCATGGTAGTGGCAGGTTTTGCAGTACTCTTTGGTGTAGTTACTTTCAAATGTCTATTCTAAAAAAAAGGAAGATAAAGACTATTATTTCTGAAATTATCAGTACTCAAATTTAACTTTGCATTTTTAAAATTTTTAATGCCTATGACATGCCTCAATTATCTTATAGTTGACATCACAATATAGTTAAATAAAATAAGGTCTTTACAGTACAAATCATCACACATACACTTGATCAAAGGTAATGCAGAGGATGGTGTGTTACGCTGAAGAGCAACAAGAGAGTTTTTACTTACTGCCCAACTTCTAATTATGGTGATGTCTCATTCTCCCAAAGTACAACCTTTAGATTCCAGTAGGTAAATATACTACTGTTGAATCAAAATGTTCACTTTTGTAAGCTTGATATGAATATTAAAAAGTACTGTTTTATTTCTTCTACACTTTGAGATAGCTTAGAAGTGGATTCAAACCTGATACAAAATTTCTACAACCTAACTACCAAATAGGTTTTACTGTTATCATCATGTTGTTGTGATATACTAGTACCTTTTTTTATAGAGGTATGAAACTATTCAATTATACAGAAGAAAGAAAAATTTTTTATTGGACATCGCATAGCACGTGACACCCCACAGTATGTAGCTTGGAAACTAAGTAAGAACTAACGCATTGTAGCTAGTACTTGGAAAAAATTGAAAAACATAAGGGGCACACACTAGGCTTGGGAATTGGAAAAAAAACCCCATCCTAGAATAAGGCAATGGCAAACTACAGCTGCAAAGAAAACTACAGCATCTATACTGTATAATCCACAAAAAAAGTCAAGCTTAACTAGAAGACGACTTTATTTTTATAATTATAGAGACAGCTGGGGTTACAACTAAACTTAAAAATTGCAGTCAATAAACATTGAAACAATTTTATATCTATTGTCTCATTCTGGAACAAATGTGAGATCAAGTCTTAGAAACTGGCTTTGCTTCTAATACCAATAAATAATATATACATTCTGAAGCAGAGAACAATTATAATAGGTATACAGTATGTTTGAATTCCCAGGGAGGAGATTAGATTTTAAGGCTGAATTGTCTGCAATCCATGTTATTTTTTTAATACATCAATAGGACTTCCAAATTACAAACCGTTTAACAGCTGCAAAAACAAATGCAAGAAAAAAATTCCTTTCCATGACTGAAATTCTTTGTTATTTCCAATTATTTAAATTGTAGTTTTTAATACATCTGGAAGCATTAGCTGAGAATAAATTGGCCCAGATCTTGGTGTAATTCTATTAGCCAGTTCAATGTCAGGTGAGAATTCCAGATCCTTAATAACTTTGGACTCTTTATCAGGGTCATACTAATCCAGTCTTTTAGATGGCAGAAAAGTGTGTTGACATAACTACACTGTCCTAAAACTTCAGTAAGAAGGCTGAAACACAACAAATACCTTTGAAGCTTTAATGTGGGACAAGCTAAGGAAAGCAATTGGTGGATTATCCACGTAGCTTTTCCTCCCTCTCCCATCATCACTGAAACATGTGAAAATCAATACTAATTATTTTCCTTACTATATGGTGAAGTAGGGTTGAGTGAATCAGTGAAATGTGGTTGAGTGATGGAGGTTTATCATTTTCAAGCTACTCAAATGACAGGTCAATAGACTAGAAGTGCTCTGCATTGGTGCCTGTCAGTTGGTTTATTTCTGAACAAAGGTTTGGTGGTCTCCTGGAAGAATGCTAGATAGTTTTGTTTAAACACATATGAACCACTCTTCTGGAATAGAACTATTATTTTTGTTCAAAAATATTTGGTTTATATTTAACAGAAAGATTCTACAGAACATTAGAATAACTTTCTTCTACTTCAATCCCTCCAATCACCTATTTGGTTAAAACAGAGAACAGTCAAACCTCTTGTCAATTCAACCCACATCTCATATATTCCAAATCATTAAAGGAAAAGCAATATCAGCAATGAGCAGCCAAGCCCCACAGGACCTGAAAGAACAAGTAGTCCTCATTTAGTGATGGTAACTTAGTCACAGTCATAAAGTATGAAATTAGGTGGCCAAGGGAAGCAGCAGTAATCATCAGGTGAATACCTTAGGGTCCCACAGTCAGGTGATCACCATTTGTGACTTCCTCCAGGCTTCTCTATTGACTTTACTGGTTGGAACTGGCAGTGAAGGTCGCAAATGGCAATTGTGACTGCAAAATGGTGCAACATAATTGTTAACTGGTTGCTAAGTGTGGGACATTATAATAACTGTAAATACAACTAATGGTAATAAATCCCCTTGTTCAGCACTGTTATAAACTCTAATAGCCACTGAATGAGGTCTACCTGCATACAAAATGGCAGTGGACTTGGCCATGTGAAGTTTATATTTTTTGTAGAAACAACAGAAAACCTGTGTATACCCATAAAAATCAGTTGTCAGAAATAGCATTTTTAAAAGACAGATCTCACACTCTTTTTAAGGACTGTTGAACAAGGGCTTTAAGGAAACCCTTGTTGCAGAACATCACATCTATTTTAGCAAGGAGTCCATTTAACTTATAACAAATGCTTTGAAATTGGCATAAGGCATAATCTTGAAGCTAGATGCCTGATCTCTCTTTCAACTCAAGCTAAAATAGCCATTGAATGCAATATCAAGCTACCAGTGAGAAATGCCCCAGCAGCTGGGGAAATCCCAGCCCATAACTATACTATTACCAACACTGTTAGTGAACTATTGCAGATCATTCATACAACAAGAGTACACAACTGTAATCAGAAGAACTATAACTGCTTCTGCCTCTGGTGATGGGATAAAAGTGACATGTCTTTTAAAAATGGCTAGCAAAATTATTTTCATTCTGTAGTCAAGATGTAAGAATGAGGTTTTAGATGTATCAAAGTGTCACCCTCTTTTCCCTTTCTCTTGTGCTTGTCCTTGCCATCCTCATCATGGTGAGAAGTATTCTCGGGAAGTATAGGCAAAGAAATTTGGAAGTACATGCCAAGAGTATATATTTCCAGCAGGGTCACCCATGGTGTGAAGTTATCCCAGCTGTCCTGCTAAACCAAATGTGCACCTATACAATGATATAGGAAGATGCTGGAGGTAGATGATTACTTTAACAGTTGCAAAGACATCAATTCACTTTGCACGGGAAAAGGCAATAGTAAACAATCCCTGTACTTTTAGCAAGAAACTACATCTTTAGTGGTTTTCTTGCTAAAAGAAAACATAAAATTGATTATATAGTGTTGGATGGACCCTCAGGTTAGATGACACGACTGAGGAAGAGCTGAGTTCTAATTGCGCTTATGATGTGTCTAAATTAAAGTCTTTGGGATGTCTATTTCCTGAAGTTGTCATACAGGAAAATATCAAGCTGCAAAGACAGGATTACACTAGGAACACGAAACATAAGATACATGAACCCATGAATATTAAACACAAACTTGAAATAAAACAACTACAAATGGACATCTAAGGCATCAGTGAATCAAGCTAAATTAGGATTGGACAATTTCACTCAGAAGATTATACTGTTTTCTGTTTAGGATACAAAACAGAACTGTTTTATAGTTAAGAAGGGTGGAGCAAGAAAAATATTTGGCTACAATGCGATCAATGACTGAATAATATCAGAGTTCATGGAAATATGAATTTTACATGCTAGCAAAATAATGCGTAGGATCATCCAAAACAGATTAGAGCCTTACATGGAAAAGGAGATGCCAGATGTTCGAGCTAGGTTTAGAAACGGCTGAGGAAAACAAGACATTATTGCTGATGTACCTGGATAACTCAGAAAGCTAAAAAATATCAATAAATTACTATATGTTCATTGATTATAGAAAGATCTTAGATGGTGTCAATCATATCAAACTGTGGAATGTGCTTAGAAAAACAGAAACCTCAAAACATCTTGTTTTTCTCATGCAAAACCTATCTACTACACAGATTGGGGATCCAAACTATGGCTCCATAACATGATGAAACAGACTGACTTCAACTTAGCAAATGAGAGAAGGCTGCACACTCTTCCCTCGTATACTCAACCTATATGCTCAATATATATTAAAGAAAAATATATTGAAAGAAAATCAGTATGATTTTATAACTAAAGGAAAAAACATGAATAACCCAGGGTTATTCATGCTATATACCACAGTGCAGTATGCTGAAGATACTATTGTACTCAGGTAGACAAAAAAAGCAAAGGATCTACAAATTTTAGTAACAAAGTCAAGGAGCAAAGTGAAAAATGAGATTCAAATTAAACATAAAGATTAAACTAATGACAATAGGTACAACAACAAACTTTAGAACTATCAATGAAGCTATGGGAACTGTCTTCTGTCTTTTAGGATCTTTTATCAGCAGTAAAAGAACAAGCAGCCAAGAAATACACTGTAGACTACCATGTGATAGAGTAACCATGAAGACTTTGGAAAAGATATTTGGATGCTATGATGTGTCTATAACTACAAAGTTCAGAATTGTGCGAGCCATGGTATTTCCTGTGACACTCTATGGAAGTCAAGGCTGGACTTTGAAAAAGCAGGATAGAAAAAGTATTGATGCTCCTGAAATTTGATACTGAACAATGCTCTGAATACTGTGGGCGGCCAAGAAAACAAGCTAATTGAACATGTCAATCCAGAGTTCTCATTCACAATACAAATGACCAGGTTCAAATTATCCTACGACTGAGTTAAAGTTTTGCAAGATGTTGTTTAGAATATCTTCGAACTGCACCGTGAAGGATTTTAAAGTTTGAAGCAGTTTGAACTGGGCCCAGAAGCCCAGGGGCAACCTGTAGAATAATTTCAAAATTAGTGTTATCCCAGCTTGCTAGAATAGTCCAGTCAGGAATCTAAGCAACTGTAGCTTCTCCAAAGGTAGCCCCATAATCAACTGGTGAGAAAGAGTTGGATTGCCATCACCAAGACAGCAATAAAAACTGCACCAGCCAGATTTGGGCAAAGGCTAGCCTGATATCCACTTACTGTCAAACCAGTTACCAAGAAGCCAGACAAACTCCCCAAATTAAAACGATCTCCTTAAGAGTTTTTGGAACCAAACTTGCAACATGTGCCCCTTTTCCTTCAACCAACCTTTTGTAAACTACCTTTTCTTACACTGCCTTCACTTTGCACTGTTATAGTTAGCAGATTTTGAGCCTGTCATTCTTTCCCCCTCCCCCAAAATAAATAACAATAATCCAAGCTTGCCAAAAGTCTGCTGTCCACCTCTGCTTTGACATATTGAACACTAAGAACGAGCTTTGAAACTTCTCCCACCCACACGCTCTTCGCGGCCAAAGAGGAAGTACAGATAGACTTTTACACACACCCTAAATACACACACACACACACGCATACACAAACGTCAAACCCAAGCTAGTTTCTGACTCCTCCGCGGGACAGCTTGAAATTTGCAAGGAGAAATCCAGACCAAGCGCGGTGGGGCGTACATTATTGTTTTGACAGGGCACGAAGAATAATATCAGCGCGAGAGTGGGGATCCACGCGGGGCCGGGGGCAGAGCTGGTGGTGTGTAAAAAAAAAAAAAAAAGTTCGTTTGCTCAGCTCCCTTGAGGTTCGCGGAGCTCGTCCCGCCGCCTTTCCTAACTTGTTCCCCTTTCACCCTTTTGCTTCAGCCCGGCTGCCACAGCCGCAGCTCCAAAGCGCTTCGAGACAGGAGGGGGTGGGGGGGGGGGGATTTCCTGCCAAAATCCTGGCGGGAGCGTGACAGGAAAAGCGTCTGGAGAGACCCCCCAGCGTTCTTCACCCGACGCTCCGGGGACCTCAGCAAAACGCACAGCCCACGGCTTGACCCAGCGGCGTTACCTCTCCGTCCCGTGCGTCGACTCCCTCGGCTCGCTCGCTCGACAGGAGCCCCGTTTCCCAAAGATGGTGGCCAACCCCTCTCCTCTGCCCCGCTCTCGCCGTCCCAGCTGACTCGGCCGAGAGGACTCGGCTGGTTGCCTGGGCCGAAGTGAATCGACGGCCGAAAGGAGGAGCCACTCGCTCAGGCTGTTCATCGAGTCGCTCGGAGCTCTATTGGCGGCCCTGTATCGCCTTTTCTCCGCCCTCCCTCCACCCACCCCCCCCAGCCCACTCGGCCGTCTCGAGGCTCTTGGGCGCGCGCTCCCGCCTTGCTTGCTTGCCTCGCCCGTGGAGAGCAATGGATAAGGGCGTTGAGGACCGGGAGAGGCGAGGCGAGTGGGTGGCTGGTAGGAGTACACGAGAGGGTAGTAAAGAAGGAAGGGGGGGGGGAGGAGCTGTCTTTTGGAGGAATCTTTGCATTTTTTAAAAAATGGGAATGACGGACGTGGGGGAAAATGAGAGCTGCCAAAAAAAAAAAAAAAAGCCAACACAGTTATAGGGTGCATTAACAGAGGGATAGACTCAAGAGCACGTGAAGTGTTAATACCACTTTATCATGCCTTGGTAAGGCCACGCTTGGACTACTGCATCCAGTTTAGGTTGCCCGCCACAATATGTAAAAAAGTGGTTGAGACTCTGCAAAGAAGAGCAACAGAGAGGATTGGGGAACTGGAGGCTAAAACATATAAAGAACGGCTGTTGGAATTGGTTATGTCTAGTTTAATGAAAAGAAGGAGTAGGGGAGACATAGCAGTGTTCCTATATCTCGGGGGGGG
>JANHFK010001605.1:461176-485091 GCA_036250565.1 Sibynophis collaris
ATTGACCTCAAAATTTCTGTTGCTAAGCAAGACAGTTGTTAAGTAAGTCCCATTTTATGATCTTTCTTGCCACAGTTTTTAAGTGAATCACTGCAGTCATTTAGTAATACAGTTGTTAAGCGAATCTGGTTCCTCCACTGACTTTGCTTGTCAGAAGGTCGCAAAAGGTGATCACATGACCCCAGGACACTGCAACTGCCATAAATATGAACCAGTTGTCAAATATCCGAATTTTGATCATGTGATCATAGGGGTGTTGCAACAGTTTTAAGTGTGAAAAATGGTCATAAATTACTTTTTTCATTTCTGTTGTAACTACAAACTGTCATTAAATGAAAGGTTGTAAAATTGAGGGCTACCTATATCTGACATGCAACAATCAAGCTCCTATGCCATTACTTTAAAGGAGAAATGTACATATTGTGATATGCTAATAATCTCTTAGAGTAAAGTATTCAAGAATCTCTAGTTTCCAGTTGTTAAGCAAGAGCAATAAAGTATAATTCTAATCCTGTTCTAAATTATACAGCTGGAATGTTGAATGTGTGGGGTAACAGGTTTATTTTCATCTCTGTGAGCTCTACTTATTTTGGTACTCAGTAAATTCCTGGCTTCTGGATGATTTCCTTCTGGATCTGGTTGATGGACCTTGGGATGGTAGTAAAAACAAAATTGATTGTGCAAGTCTGAAATCTGCCTAAACTGGTATAAAATAACACCAGAAAATGCTTCTTCTTTTTATCTTCTCTCAAAATGTCTCCAAACTTCATATTCCATTATGGACAGAAGGCTTTTGCATAGCAATAACATTTAGACATATATCATTTCACAGTGCTTTATAGCCCTCTCTAAGCAATTTACAGAATCGGCGTATTGACCCTAACAAACTGGATCCTCATTTTACCAACCTCAGAAGGATGGAAGGCTGAGTCAACATTGAGCCAGTCAGGATCAAACTATTGGCAGTCGGCAGAATTAGCCTGCAATACTGCATTGTAACCACTGTGCCACCGTGACTCAGTTTTTCTGTATGTGCTTTTTTGTTTTTCCTGTGGAAAAGATTCCATCATTGAGACAAATGATTTCTTTAACTATCAACAAGCAAAAATCTTTGTACATTTATTTGGAGATCTCTTTGGGGTTTAGTATGGTTTATTCCAGTGGTGAAATCCTGCTGGTTCTGTCCGGCTCATGTGTACCGGTAGTGGCAGTGGCATGTGGTTTGGTGAACTGGTGAGGCCCCGCCCACCCGCCTGGATGTCATTACTTCCTGGTTTTTAACCCTCTGTGCATGCGCAAATCCTTCTGCGCATACACAAATGGTCAAAAATCAGACGTGAAGGTGGAGCTCACACTTCCAAACTGGTAGGGAAGGTAAGTAGATTTTACCCCTGGTTTATTCCCTTATGAAAGTGTTTGCTATGCTCTCATTTTCTACAGGATATCTGCTGTGGTTTTCTGAGCAAATAAACCATGTGCCAAAAATGTGAGCTAGCTATTAGAACTACAGGAAAATAGTGGGTTGAGTACAAGGCTGAGTGGCACAGCATGTAACGTAACTCTGTAATCAGTTTTGAGGACATTTATAAAAGTTGCTCAGTTATACTGCATGCAGACATGGCTCAAGAGTTGCAGTTACTTCATAGTCTGCTTCCTTTGAAACATTTGACTCATTTTACTTTTCTTCTGGCTTGGTGTGATTCTGCTTTGTTGATTATTAGAAGCCCACAAACGTTAGGTAAACACACAGCACACCTTTGTGTAAATTGTTGAGTAGGATACAAGAACTGGTCAGGATACAAAGAACTGATTCACCAAAGGCCTTGCACACTTTTGACTTCCTGTTGTAGGACAGAGGGTCCAAGGATGCAAAATATTAGCTGTCTTTTGAATTGTAAAAAAGGAATGGGATTTAGATTTAACCTCCTTCCACTCCACCTTCAGCTGCCAAATCCTTGATAAAGAGGTTCAAGCTAGCAGATAGGTTGCAATGGGGGGCTTAAATTCTCTAGTTATTACAATATCTGATCTTTTTCCCTGAGAACTCTTTGAAGGAAGAGATTATGAAGATGGTTGCTGACAATTCTGTTATAGAAAGTAAAGACAAATTGTCAATATTAACTTCCTTTACAATCCAAGTGTTTAATAGCCATTTGGAAATTTACAAAGCCATCTGATTATTTTAAGACAATAGCTTAAGCTACACTGTTTACATTATGGTTCTGTGGTGGGGGAAGGTTTGAAGATTGTGGGTTAAACAGAAGGGTGAGCAGCAATGCTTCTGTTCATAAAAGCATAGTAATAGAAGAGAATAAACAGAAGCAGAGAACTAGTACCTACTGGCATTGCTGCTCAAATCATGATCAACAATACCTCCAAATGTGAAGAATGGAATACATGAGCTAAGTTACCTCATGACACATTTGCTAATAAGCCATTCAGATAGCTGTGGTTGGTGCAAATGTATATGCACAAGGGGATATCAGTATGGGGAAGGTATCTATTCTCAATTCTCAAATGGGTGGCTCAAAGACACATGAAGAGGGAAGGCAGAAATGTGCCTAAAAAGTTCTGTTATTTTCATGCTTTTAACCTGCAAAGGAACAAAGGCACAACATACTAAGGTCAACAGCAAAGAATAAATGGGTAAATAGTATATATACAGTATATATTTTTTGACATGTGCTTAGATTGAAGAGCTGTTCCACCCATTCCTGTAACAATACCCTGAGATAAGTTGGGTTGGGAAAAAAACCCTATCAGCCTTGTGAGGTAATCCACACAAGAAGCACACCCAATGTACTATATTTTTATTGTAATGTTGTACTAACAGAATCTTAGAGTTTGAAAGTGCATTTCTCCCATTACCTTTACAGCCCAAACAATTATAGAAAAATCCTTATGAGATGTTTGTCACTGCCTCATTCCTATTGTGAGCTCAGTTGCTTCTTATCTGACATTGCCTAGCCCAAGGCTCTTCCTCCTGTCTGCTAAGATCATTCACACATTCCATTACAATGACTGGTCCCATATTATCAAGGGAGCTGTCATGGTTGCAGGTGGGTTTTCCTTTTCATCCATCACTTTGGCTCTCTATTGAAGGTATAAATTCTGCAATGATGTAAGTCCACCCAGTGCATATACTTTCTTACCTACTCTAACCTACACTCAAAGAGACCATCTATGTCAAAATTGAACAGCCTTCTCTCAACAAAGGGGGAGGGATACAACATCATCTATCTCCAGTCTACAACACAATCCTTTCAACAGTTCCAAGAAGGTACTACACCTATATGCACCACTCAGGTGATCCTGATGACATAGACAAACCTCCAGGTGGCCTTAACGACTCGTTAAAGAATGCAAATGACCAGCTATCTGCAAGGAGTATAAATCCTTCTATTCCCCACCATCCAATCAAAGCTGAAGAAGCTTTTTGGATGAGAAGCAAAAAGTCTTCAAAGAAAAACCAAAAGGTCCAATTGCCTCTTGAAAAAGCACCTTTGGGACAACCATGACCTAGATGACTGAGAATCTCCATAGACATTTACCTACCCTACAGAATAAACAGAATTGGAAGGGACCTTGGAGTATTCTAGTCTTAACCCTGTTACAGCTTATTAGATTTTGGAAAGTTCTGTTAGTTGATGGGTAGAAAAAAAATTGTTGATACCTGCAGCCAAGTTTTTCAACCTTCTCAGGGAGCTGGATCCCCTTCAGCTGAAGCAGAGCCAACAGTAGCAAAACAGGAAGAGTGGTAGCTTTCCGAAAACAATCTAGTCAGGCAAAATCCAGAGAGAAAGGAAGGGAAGGAAAAGAAAGGCAAGACTGCTGCTTTGATCAAGTGACAAAGCTTCCATTTAGAAGACAAATGGATAGTTAGATAGATGAGAAATTACAACTTTGAACAATGAGGACAATACAAGATTTAGCAGGATTAAATGCCGGAGAGAATAAATAGGTTTTCAAGTGATAGGCGAAAGTTTATAAGGCTTGGGAATAGCCAAAATGGATCAGGGGAAAATTGCCAAAATTGCAGCATCTGTGTCAGATTGTTATTCAGTGAATCACTAGCAGAATATACAGAGTCAAGGAGGACTGCCAAATTCTAAGCCGATGATGGCAAATCTATGACACACATGTCAAAGGTAATATGCTAAGACATTTTGGTTGACATGCTAGTGTTCACCAACACTCAACAACTATTCTTGAAAGAATAGTTCTTCAAATTGATCTTGCTCAATTTGCAGAGGTTGGGCAAAAATGGGGTGTGCTCTCACATGGCCTTTGGACTCTCTGGAAGTTGCATGAGAGGGCAATGTTCTCGCCTGGCCTCTGGAGCCTCCAAAAATCACATAAGGACGGGGCATGTTTTTGTGTGGTTTTCAGAGGCTGCAGACGCCATGGAAGAGCATTCTCTAAAGCTGCTAAAAGAACCAAGACTTCGTGCAACCCAGAGCAGCCTCAGATAAGCCACAGGAGCCTGTTAACAGAAAGAGAACAGCACCTGAAAATAAGCAGAGTGTAGCAGATCCTGGGAAGTGCCAGGCTGTGGCAAAATCACATTGATTTCAAGGTTCACTGCCTTGGGTCATGGCGTGAGGTGGCCTGTTTCAGTGGCAATGATGGCATTAGGACTGAAATCAAGGCACAGGCCTCTTCTACAGGCCTTGGCACTGTCAAGAGCTAGTGTTCGGAATGGTTTGAAGGGAGGAGAGAGAGAGAATTGTTTTGTTGGGGGTGGGCATATATCCTCTTTTAATGCCTGGAAAGAAATGCTCTTAGCCTACACTTTGATTATACAGTATAGGTCTCCCTGACCTGGCCTGGTTGAGTTTTGGAGTCTGCTAAAGAGCAGCATAATCTCATATATGTGTCCCGGTTTCCCCTTTGCAGGCGGTCATATTCAGAATGCAATTATCAGGGAAAACTAGAGAACTGTGTGATCGAGGGCAGGGCCAGAATATTCACCTCACTGCCTACAATATATTTGTACTATATTCAATACAGTAGTTGTTTAAGATAAATGTAGGAGTGGTAGATAAGAGTCTTGTGAATATATTTAAATTGGTTTTGAAAATCAGCATTTATTAAACAAAACATAGACATTTCTGGATATTATATTCCTCTTTAGTATAATTGATGTGAGAACCAGTTTTGTGTAGTGATTTAAGGCAACAGGCTAGAACAACTCCCAGGCTGCGGCTCACTACCAGGCCGTGGTCTGCTGGGAATTGGGCAGTACAAAAAGCTGGCCGGAACATGTGCTCAACTTGCATAAGCAGTGGGTTGGCAGGCACTTGTACATGTGTGTGCCAGCTCACCATTCAGGCAAGGGCTGCATGTGTGCGGCCGAGTTTCCCTTCTCCCCAACAGCTGGGCTACTAAGCCACAAAGGTTGGGGACTGCTGGGCTAGAAACTGGGAGACTGTGAGTTCTAGTCCCACTTTAGGCACAACTCTAGGTGTCTTAGCAGTCACTTCCTCTCAGTCCTAGGTAGGAGTCCATAGAAAAACCTTTCTGAAAAACTTTGTCAACAAAATTGCAGAGGAGTCAAAATTCATTCTAAGGCACCAAAAAGAAACCAACCCCAAAATAATAATTCTATATGAAGTAAAAGGTACCAGATAATATCACAAGAAAGTAATCGAATGGAAGAATGGTATAATTGCATTGGGAATCTGTAACGATTAATGCATAGCACTGCTGGGGAAGAAAAATTTGGAAGATGTTATAGAATTTTTTTAAAAAATTGCATACCTAATCATTGATGAAAAAGCAACTTTTTTAAAAAATACATGCAACTTAAACATTTTGCAATAAACAAAAATATAGTCCAGAAGTTCACAGTTTTAATAAGAATGGATTTGAATCCATTTGAATTTGAATTCTGCTTGCTCCATCTGGTTTTGGATGCATAAAATACAAGTAGTTTAAAGAAAGATGGCTGGAACTTTTTTCTACTCCTTGTCCCACCTCGCAATATTTGCCAGAGACTCCTATGGCTTTTGACCTATAGTATTAAATATATTCTTAAATGCCAGGGGGTAGAGAAGGAAGAATGGCTACAGTATAAAAGAAGAATAATTAAATTCTGGGATTTTCTTGCGTAAGTGGAGGTGGCACTCCATTTGCACTTTGGTTCTAGCAATACACACACATACACACACTGAATTAATATTTATATTAGAAGCCACATGATAATTACACATCAAAGGCCTATGACTTGAGATGGAGGAAGACCTATAATTTTAAATAGATTATTTGCTGTCAGTTGAAACAATTGACTCTCAATATTAGAAGAACATTGCTTCCCATCATTGACCTCAACAGCACTTACACTAATGCAGTTTATGGAAACTGTCCAATAGATGCTTCATTGGCCCACTGTTTTCAAACATTTAGAGGTCAAAGGTGAAGAAAAAAATATATCTTGTGGCTTGTGAAGAGCAAGCACAGAAAAGCATTTCAACCACTCATTGGTTGTTTTTATTTGCAATATATTAGACTCTTCAAAAAGTTTTCTAAAATGAAAAAAACCCTTCATATACTTTATTAGGAAGCATGCATATTAATCTATGTACGTCTAAACACTGACTTTAGGCACTAGCCCATGTTTACCCACATTATCATTTGTAAAGACCTAGCACTTCTGCTGCAGTACAAGATTAAAAAAAATACTATGCCATTTAATGCACATATTTCTTCTCCTTAGAAACGGGCCTAAATGCCACAGTGGAATGACCTCAAATCCGAAAAGAAGATGCAAAAACCTGTAACCAAGTGTGAGAGTGGTTGTTAACTGCTCAAATGAACCAAAAGTGAATTGTGAGAAGGTGTTCATGTAAGAGAGCACTGGCTCACACAACAATGATGAATATGAGAATATGAAAAGGAAGGCCATCAGACTGGAAACCAAATGTAGGTTAGTCCGGTCTATAGTGTTGCCCGTAGCTACCTATGGTTGCGAAAATCAGACCTTAAAAAAGCAAGACAGGAAGAAAATCGACTTGTTTGAGCTGTGGTGCTGGAGAAGGCTTCTGCATATTCCTTGGATAGCAAAGGTGACCAACAAGCAAATACCTGAGCGCATAACACATGTCACTGGAAGGAAAAATCATGAACCTGCATCTGACTTACTGTGGCCATGAAATGTGGGTAAAAATTGGCAGTAAAAGGAAACCAGGCTGCCAAAAAATATGGTGGCTGGACATCATCAAAACTGATGAGCACAAAAAACCTCAAAAGAAGTAGTGCAACATCGGAAGATGTGGAGAGACCTGGCCCATAGAATCACCAAGAGTTAGAAATGACTGAATGGATAACATCGTGTTCAGGCAAGCAATAAGGCGTCTGTGCCATAAAGGTGATGTTAGTATCATATGCTGAATCACAAACTAGATAACCACATTTGACCTAATGTATTGTAAGCAACTAACTAGGGTTGTTTGTTGGTGGTTCTGATGGAATCTGGACCAGGGAAATTGAGGTATTGAGTAAATCATTGGTCAGTGAACCTTAGACATACATTTATGGAAGCACAAGTCAGTTTTGTGGTCCTTGGCACTTGTCTTGGATGATCTGTTCTACCTCTTAATCTCAAATATATACTCAAGATTCATTTATAAACAAGTTTATAAAATGAATGCTCCCTGGCTTTGAAATATATCTTAAGAGGAATTGCATTTACTTTCTCTGCCTTTAGAAAAGCAGTTGAGACAACTTTCTTTTGTCATGCTTTTAATGCGGAATCAACTATTCTGATATTTATGTTTACTTTATTATTTTTTATTTCATCTTCTTTACAGTTGGCGAGTTTCAGTACAGGATTCAGACTGGTAGAAAGATGGGGTATAAATCAAGTAGATAAATAGCTTGTTTAGGAAAAAGTCAAGGCTGCAAGAATTGTTCAATGTGCAACTGATAGGTAATATAAAAATGTACCTGTATGTCTTTGTATGTTAAATTATATGACAATAGCTAAATAGCTTAGGCTGTACTTAAAAAAAATACTCAGAGTCATATCTAGTTAATCCTTGGATGGAAGACCACAAGGAAATATGTTTAACTTGGAATTTAAGAAAAAAAAATCCCACATATTTAATAATTTTCTAACGAGAAACTTTTTGAGACACCCCATTATTTTTATATATACTTGATTGAATATGATCGTGGCGCCTCCCCCTTCCCCATCCTTTCACTTGTATCCTAGGCCCTTCAGGGTGAGATGGTTTTAGAAATACGGATAGAAATGCCAGGCCAAGTCGAAAAAGCATCCGACAAAGGACTTCCTTTCGCTGTGAAACAGTCGTACAAATTCTGCCTACTATGCAAGCATTAAGGCTACTGCAGCTCTGCAAAACAATTGCCCTTTAAAAGCCGGGATTCTGAAAGCAGTTAATTAGGAAGGTGGTCAAAGAAAGAGGATTCCATCACGTCCTTCAAAAATGCCGTAAAAATTAAACCATGGCTTCCTAAGATACCATTTCTGTCACTGGATAAAACGAGGAGGGCGACTCAAGGCAGAGAGCAACCCTGACCCTCCAACCCCAGCTAAGTGAAAGGAGGAGGAACGCGAGAACAGCGCCCGCCCGCGTCTCTTTTCCGCCTCCGAACAGTGCGCTTCTCCTTAAAGGCCTCTTTTGTTTGACGCGGCCGCCCGCTCTGCCTCTTTCCGCGGGGCCCCTCCCATGCCCGCGTTTAGGGAGGGAGGGAGCGACGGAAGAGGCGGCCATCTTGGGCTCCCTCGCCGGGGCTGTGCGTGTGCGAGCGAGGGGGGGGGGAGGGAGGCAAGGCAAGGCTGGGGTAAGGGAGTGACTCGCTCCTTTGCGGAAGTGGTGCCTTCACTCCCCCAGAGTGGAAGGAGGAGAGAGAGAGAGAGAGGCCCGCGGGGTCGTCGGCACCTTTCCTCAGCGGCGTCTCAAACCCGTGGAGGATGGCAGGGCGGCTCCCGGCCTGCGTGGTGGACTGTGGCACCGGGTGAGCCCAGAGAGAGAGAGAGTGAGAGAGAGAGATGAATGGGCGACTGGGCGCGCGGCAGCGGCGGAGGCTGACAGTTGGCTTCCAGCGCCGGAGAGGGCGGGGAAGGGAAGCGGCCGGACTGCCGCTGCCTTTCATTGGGGCGCGTGGAGCGAGACAGGGCTTCTCTTGCCGTCTCTTCTCTCTCCCCCCCCCCCCCCCTTCACCGGGCATGGCAGGGCTTCCTTATCCTTACCCAACCCTTATGGATGCCATTTGGGGGTGGCAGGTGGGGGTGGGGGAGGAGGACTGCCAGGCCGACTGGCTTCTTCCCGGCAGCTCTTTTTCTGCCTTTCGGCGTCGGCCGTCAAAGGCGAGGTTTTTGTGGGCAGAAGGGGCGAGTCACGCCCTAAACTGCCCGGGTTCAAACCGGTCCCCTCTTTCCCCTCCCCGTTTTCCAATCCTGCGGGAGGCTTCGGCCTTTGCCAGAAGGAAGGCTGCATTGTCTCCTCCTGATAAAAGTTAACCGAGGTGTCCAGCGGTCTTAATTCATTGTGTGCCTTGCCAGGATGACAGAGCACCTTCCGCGGCTGGGAAGGAGACCCTTTTGGCCCGCTGAGTCTAGCATTTCCGAGACTCACTCACTCACTCTCCCCCCCCCACTTTCCCCCCTTCTTGGAGGGAGGAGGGTTGCAAGAGATTGGATTTGGATTTTTGCTGTTGCATCGGTCCAATGCGTTTTTCCTGCATTGCTGTTAGGATGCAATTTTGGAAAAGAACGTCTGCAGCCTTAATTTCGTTCAGGAAATAGCCATCTCGGGGTATGTGTGTGGTGTGAGAAAAAAACCCCCCCAGCGCCAGCCTTTCTCGGGTCAAACTGGCCTATGTATCATTTTCAACTAAGTTCGGTATACGGGGACGAGGGGAGCTTTCAGATTGGTGACTTCCTTTTGCAGTGCCATGATTTGTCCATATGTGCCATTTATTCAGCATTACTTCTCTCTGTGTGGGTGGAAAAAAAAAAGTCTGCCCTCTCTAATGAGCAAGCGCAGAGGAACTTCCTTAGTTTTGTCAAAGGCGCTTCCTCCTTTCAGGCTTTTATACCTTATAAGGCAGTTTTCAGTGACAAACCTGAACCAAATCCTTTTGAGAAACCACTTTACTTATGTTGTAATTACTAATTAATGTGGAGAAAAGGAGCTCAACGTTGCTATTTTTTAACCTGTCCCTTATAGAAAAGAACTTCAATGACATTTCTTTCAGGAAAGAGCAGGCATGGAGGATAGCACTGGAGGTTTATCTAGGAAGCAAAGACTTCCTGGTACATAGGTACTTTTTATGTCCTTCATTACAGTTTCTTAAGGAACTGAGTTGAGGCGACTTCATTTTGTGCTTTCACTTTGCTTCATGCTAATAAAGATGGGTTTCATAGAAAATTCTGCAAGCAAGTTGGTCGTTGCAGCAGTAGCTCAATATAATTGCAAGAAAAACTCTTCTAACTAATCATTCATCCATCAGCCTGAGTTTTCTGTTTAAAAATGGTTGATTCCATTAAAAAATACTTTGAGAAATGTGTCATCAAACAACATTCTTTGGAAATTGTGACCTTATCTTTCCATTTGAAAACAAACCAAAATGTACCTACATAAGGAATATGATTGCAATAGTTCACCTAAATGGAGCACAGAATATACAGTTGGATGTAAAATTGCAGGAAATTACAACTTGTACTGGTTGCTGTTCTGCTGCCTATAGTAACTTACAAGATATGTGTAGGTACATTAAAATTACAGTACAGTGTTCATTGTAATACACTAATTAAAGAACATGTCCTTTTTTTCATACGAAGCTGTTTTTGCATATTGAGAGGCTAACTATACCAATAGGGATCTCTGATGACATGTTTCATTTGTAAATTTGTGCATAAATGGAAATGATGGGAAATAATCAAAAGAGAGAAAGGGATTTAATTTTACATTCTGCAAAGGGGGCTATCAGTGAATGCACAGTCATTGGTGTGCAAAGCGCAGCATCTTTTAATTAGTAACTATGATTACACAATTGCTAAATTGAAATGTGTCAGTGGCCCTGAAAAATCTGGACTCTTGAAATCACAAGCTTTAAAACATTAGATCTGAACATTAGAGAATTAGAATTCCAATATATTTTAAGGATGCATCTTTTTAATAATCTCTTTTACTATCACTAGTATCTCTAAAGTATAGAGACACCCTATCTCTATATACCCCAACTCTATATGTGCACATGTAAATTTGTGCAAGTTTCTACTGTATTCTGCTAGTCTTACATATTGGTCTCAAAATATGAGAGTAATAGATTGGAATATTAAGGGGAAAAGGCTGGATAGCATGTTATGCTAATATAATGTGCTATATGAAAATATTTTAGAATTGCTTTAGATAATTTGCCACATATATTTATGCCTTATTAACTTTGAGTACAGTTATAAATATTTGAATAATTACTGTTGGTTAAAATGTTTCATTATAGTATTGTACACTTTTTGCAAATGTGTTATTACATTTATGATTGCTGTAGTTCACGGTTAAAAGTGCAAAGAATTACAGGTAGTCCTCAACATACGACCACAATTGAGCCCAAAATTTATGTTGCTATGTGAGAAATTTGTTAAGTGTGTTTTGCCCCATTTTACAACTTTTCTTACCACATTTTTTAAGTGAATCACTGCAATTCTTACATTTGTAACATGGTTGTTAAGTGATTCTGGTTTCCCCATTGACTTTGCTTGTCAGAAGGTTGCAAAAAAGGATTACATGACTCCGGGACACTGCAACCATCATCAATATGAACTAGTTGTCAAACATCCGAATGTAAATCACGTGATTATGGGGATGCTGCAATGGTCATAAGTGTAAAAAATGGTCATAAATCACTTTTTTCAGTCCAGTTGCAACTTTGAAAGATCATTAAATGAACTGTTGTAAATTGAGGACTATCTGTAGTAGTTTTCAGGGCACTTACATTTTGCAGCATTCACTTTATGTCCAAGAGATTATTGGAGAACAGCAAAACTAAAATACTTCCTATTACATCAGGAATACATTGAGGTTAAGTGCATGAGAAATCTTAAAATGTGACACAGTGTCTATTGAAATAAAAAGTTAGAATGTGATTGGCTTGAAATGTTGAATTATAGCTTAATTCTGACATATTAAATCAGGTTTACTATATGAGTAAGTATGGGCTAAATGATATTAATCTGATCTGCTTTAATTTGGAATCCTGCATTGATCAGGCAGTGACATGAAAGTCCCTCCAATTCTGGGATTGATGACATAAAAGTCTGCTTTAAGTTTCGGGATTCTGGGATTGCAAAATGATGTTTGAATATTTGTGAATGATTTGAATGTGTACCTAAAATGTGCTTATTGAATTACATTTAGAGAAAAGTAATATTCCTGAATTTGCCATATTTTATAAATGTATTATGTAACCTTTTTCATCTGGATATCAGGATGTTTAAGTGAATGCTTATTATGGGTTGTTGATGATAAATATTTTGAATTACTTTTGAGATTAAACATCCTATGTGATATATTACTAAATGTAGTTCAGATTGTAGTTGCATTAAATGAGAAAACATGTTGCATGTGCATTTATCAATATATTATATAAAAATTGTGCACTTGGGTGCTTATGCACAATTTCCACTAATTTTAGTGCTTTTAAATATGCGTGAGCAAGCTCAGAATTGTTATACATGATAAAAATAATAGCTGCAGAAAAAATGGAATTAGTAAAAACATGAATGAACAGTCTTATTAGTTTGTATCTTTAGGCCAAGCTGCACAAATGATGTTGCATTGTATACTAAGGATCACACTCCAGAAGTAGAAAGGGCAGGAGGACCCCAATGTGGTAAATGGTTTTCAGGAATAAAATAGTGCATAAAGCTTCTTTGTAAGTTCATCACTAAGGCTCACTATTTGCACTTGCGCTTTAGGCCTCAGAACTTTTTCAAGAGGCCATATAAATATTCCACTCATAAAGCTACATGTGTATTCCCAATAGATAATATAGAATGGTTAAAATAAAATTGAAAGGAAAGTTGAGTGATTATTTGCTAATAAAACTAATTTCTTCCCAAGTCTCTCTACATTATCAAAATCTGCCTTGGTTTAGGAATCTAGACTTTGGATGATTTTAGGGATATTGTATACAGAAAAGCAAGGAGGACAGAAGACATGAAAGTTCATTTTGTGTCTGGAAAACCATATATTACATAGACCAGTGTGCCAATAGGTGGTCAGAAATAGTTTTCCCAACATTGCTTACTAAGAAGTAGTAGGAGTTGTTATGCTTGAACAGTTACAACTAACAATTACTGCAAAAAATGTGCTTTATTTTAGAAAGACACTTAGAACTTGATAGCATAGGTCTCCTGCCTAAATTGCTTTTTCTGAACATTACGGAATGAATAATGTCATGTTGAAAATAGGAAATGTACTTCACTGAGTGACTGTGAGCTAGTCATTCCTCACCCAACCTACCTCAGGGTATGGTTATAGGGGAAAATGGAAGAGCGTGTGCTTCTATGCTACATTGAGTGTAAGTTGGGGTATAAAACTAACCCACTTTTATCCCCTCTTTTATGCAGTACAATAAATTATTTGTTTAGCAGTCCTCCTCCCTTTTAGTGGATGTAATGGATTATATTTATGTACAGGGATTTCCCTCCCTCACCACTCCAAAAAATATCGGCCAAATTTATTGCTTCAAAGTCTGATTTGAAGAAGGCAGCTAAACATATATTAATTTTACATACTAATAGAATAGAATGTTACATAATTTGGGGTTAATTTGTGTGTGTGTGTGTGCATATGTATGTATGTATGTACCCTAATCCTATCAAGTATATATGTTTTAAGAATTTGTAAACTCAATAAATATGCTTAATATTATAAAAGAAAAACATAGACAATTAATGATAGTGTAGTATTTGCAGTATTTTAATGATAGTAATTCAGTGCTGTAAGTAAAAAATAGTACAATTTTCACATATTTCCTGATTTTCTAAGATTTGTTATTCTCATCATTTTTATCAGATAGCAGTGTTACAAAGCACAATTGACTATAATCCAGTATCTCCAGATATATTGAAAAAATACATCCTTGGTGGAGGTTAAAAAAACCTCAAGATTGTGGCCCTTGCAGATGTCCCTGATGTTGGGACTATTGCTACATTTATTTACATCATATCTTTATTATTTCTATAAATAACTTAAGACAATAAATATACTTAATATTCCTTCCTCCTTCTATTTTCCCCACCACAACAACCCTGTGAGGTGGGTTTGGCTAAGAGAGAATGACTGGCCCAAAGTCCCCCAACTGGTTTTTCAATCTAAGGCAGGACTAGAACTCTTATATTTCTAGCATGGTGCCTTAGACCATGCTGAAGGCAATGGCATTCCTAGTGCAGTTTGCAGCCCAGCAAACTGGGAAGATTGCATTATGTAATCCATAAATATAAATAGCAACGACTATAATGATCCTTTAAATATTTTGTTTGCTTAGTAGGTATAATGATTTTACCAGTTATATCCTATTTACCAGGTCAACCTGCAGTAAAGGATAGTTGTATTTTATTAACATTATTTAAAATAATCAAACAATGGCTTCCCTAACAAGGGGAAATAGAACTACTTAAGAATTGTGAACAACATGGGAAATAGGTCTCTTGCTATGCATGAAGCCTGTTACAGATCTACTTTCTTTGAATCATTAAAGCAGCTATATTTTCAGGCTTGCTGGGAACAAACCAAAGTGTTTCTGTGCATCCATGCACTTGGAATCAATTAGGAGTACCGTTTGAAACAGCTGTAAAAGCCTTTTAAAAACAATTGCTTTGTCCATATTGTCAACAAATAATAGTTGCCAATATTCCCCAACGTTGATACGTTGTGTAGAATTCCTTAATAACTGTTTTAAAAACTGACAATTAGTGCAGTATATAGAATCAAGTAAAACCTATTATATGGTAAATAACCATAGTAAAAAATGTTCAGTAAATAAAGCATTCTGCAGAGTTCATTTGTGAGTTTACATGCCACCTTCAGCAGTAAAATATTCCATGTGATTTCAGATCTGGTACAATATTACAGGGGCTCCCCTTGGTAATACTTCAATATCTGTAACATACTGCTTTCTGTGAACCTTTTCTTATTTGCTAGCTGTGAATGTGAGAGTTGTAGTCCAGGAAGTTGGGAAGATGTTAAAATATGTCAGACTGGACAAAGTCATTCAGATGAAACTCACATGTATGGAAGTGAATAGATGTGTTACTTCCTATCACTTGAATTGCTGTTGCTTTACAATTGTCTCATTATAGTACTGACAGAGTTGGGCATGCATCATTATATGCACATTCTCTCCTGTCTTTCTCAGATCCTAATTCCAGTGTAATTTCATAGGGTAAAATACATATTTTGGTGGCTTTTTAAAAATTATAACACTCCCTCCAGCTCTAATCTCTTCTCCTGTTTCAGTCTCGATCTGAGTCAACTGAGGCAATTGATCTGACTGATTTGAAAGGCTCTATGCTAGGATTACCAGATCTGGAATTCAAAAATCCAGGAAATCAACCAAATGCCATCTCAGACGTGGTAATGCTACCATTTGCTAATATAGATCAGTGACAGCCATTGATAAGAAATTTATTGCTTAAGTTTTTAATCTTGAGTGTTTATTAGCCCCCATAAGTATACATACACTGGGCCATTAGCTTATGTGTAAATATTACTTGAAAAGACTAATATTTGTTGCAACAGTAATTATTGAACTGAGTAAGCCAGTCTGTAGTTTGTCTGCATAGTGTTGCCTCTATTCCCTCTTCCTCTTTATAAATTAACAAAGGGTTATTTGTCTGCAACCTTGAAGTATCAGTTTCTTCCTCCAACTTCACAGACTTTACAAATGGCAGTTAAAGAGTTGTAGTTCCTTATTTTAAATCCACATTAGTTTAAGTACTTAACTAAGAAGAAATCTGCAGACCAATATGCACCATCACAGCCAACAATTACTTGAAAAGGTATTTTGGTGAATGTTCTAAAGCAAAACCTACTTTTTAGTAAATGAAGTATATATTGCTTGCATTGTTTATATGAATCTCACATTTACCTAAATTATTTTTAACTGATTTGAGTTATATCACCTTGTCCTATATATGAATAACTTTAGAGCAGATATTTGTTAGTTACTATTTAGCAAGACTTGAATAATACTTGAATTATAAACATGTTATTTCTTCAATAACATTCTTAGCTGTAATTTGTCTATTAAATTTTTATTAACTAGCCATATTGGACAATTTCAGTTTACAATATTGATAGTGTGATTAAAAACTATAACAAAAAGTAAACGTGAATAGCTATATATTATCACTGGTGCTAATAATACTTAACTTTTGAGAGCCCAGTGGAAATTTTTAATTTAATAAAAAGTTTAAAAAAGGTTGAGCACCAACTGGACCTCTGTGGAAGTGAGCCAATTTCCTGCTGTGTAGTCCACCACAGAGAAGAACTTTTCCCAGGCCTCTGTCATTAGCACCTCTTAAATCTGGGAAACGTCCAGTATTCCCTGTTGGGATGAGCACACTGGACAGGTTGGTTCTTTTTGGAGGACATGTTCCTGCAGATGTAGGGCTTTTAAGGTTAATAACCACACTTTGAATTACAGCTGTATTATGTGCTTGCAGTTGTTCTCATCTGCTAACGTGGATAGCTTCATCTGTACCAATTGCATTTTCCAAATAGTTGTAGTAGTCTGTTGTGATGCTAGGATAAGCATTACCAGAGCCTCGAGGTTGCAGGTATGTAGATTTAAATCTGGTAAATCAGACACAGTTGGTTTCATGTTATTGATCATTGAAATCAAATGACTTAGTGGCTAGGAAAATAAGTTTAAAACGTCACAACAGGAATAAAATCAGCATTAAAAAAGTGATGGTGAAATCAGACACCTGCTTTCTAGATCCATGCCTCTGCTGGCTAACTAAAGCTGCCTGATGGTGATGGGAGGTCAGTGTTCTAACATTGTAATCCCTCCTTGGGTGAGGAAATTGTTCTTCTACCTCTTGAGGAAGTACTGGTTCCCCCTCTCCATAAGAAATCATAATTGGACTTTACCATACTGGGCAATTTTTAGTGCTATACAACCTCATCCTTCTTGTGAAGGTAATTGAGAAGATGGTTACAGAACAGCTTCGGGATCCAGGATAAAGTGGATTAATTGGACCCCTTTCAATCAGGATTCAGGCCTGAGTATAGGTCAGAAATGACTTTGGTTCATTTTCAGTGACATCTTCAAGAGACAGGAGTGGGGATTTGCATCCATGCTTGACCTTTTGATGGCCTTAGGTTACCATTGGTCACTATATCCCTCTGGATTGGCTCAGAGGATTGGGGATAGGTGGCACAAGGTTGTACTAATTCAACTCCTTCCTCAATTCCAGTTGGTGCTAATTAGGGAGATTTCTTACCCTTGGCCCCTAGTATGTGCAGTGCTGCAGCTTTTTTGCTCTCTGGTGCAAAATACAGTGGCATGGACAGTTATATGTACAGCTAGAATGACACACATTTCACCTCTGCTCTGTGAGCTCATTAATTAGTTGCTAGTTTGCTTCCAGGTTCAATTAAATATGCTGTTTTGATCCTTAATGTCCTTTATTATTGGGGTTGGATTATTTGAGGGACAGTCTTTTCCAAGTTACTTTTGCCCATTCCATGAGGTGGATCCCATCTGTTAAGGAACTACACCTGGTGGGACCTAGGATGCAAGGCTTTCCTGCCAAGGTTCCTGCTCTGTGGAATATCATCTCCCCCAGGGTGAGATTGGCTCCATCTTTGAAGTTCTTTTGGAAGTTCCTCAAAAGCTCTGCAGCATCACTTGAACACCATCAGCATTGACCAATCAATCAATTGCAAAAGGCAGCTTTGCTTGTAACATCTTACATCAGGAGTGTCAAACTCAAGGCCCAGGGGTTGGATCTGGCCTAGAAACAGCAAAGGACCAGTCCACAATGCCTCTGTTAAAGAAATTGGAGCTTGGGAGGGCCACAGGCAGTCTTCCCAAGCTCCATTTTCACTGGCAGAAGGTTGTAGGAAGCCACTGCAGCCAAAAACGGAGCTCAGGAGCCTGTTTTCGCTGGCAGAGCCTCAGGCCACCACAGGTGCCACTGACACAAGTGATGTTGAGCTGGCTATGCGGCCCTGGCCACACACCCCCGGCCCCCTCCCCCCCCCAAGGACAAACACAATTCTGATGCAGCCCTCAAAAAAAATGAGTTTAATACCCTTACTGTACATCTTTATCCCCTTTATTACTATCAAGTAACAGTATGTGCTTATCCCAGATCGTTAGAAAAGATTCAATAGGTGGATAAAAATATCAAATCCGGTCTAAACATTTGGCTGACTGTCAAACCATAATGTTTTAAATTGTAATTAAAAAAAAAAATACTTCATGGTCTTTATTGTACCTGGCCCAGAATCACAGTTTGTGAGATGGATGGCATATAAATATGATAAAAATAACAGTTCCAAACAAAGATAGACTGATTAGAAAGAATAGTTCTGTTTTCATCATCTTTCTAAATGTGATCAGCTTGATGCTACAGCCAGACTATTTCTCAAAAATGGTACTTCTACTGAGAAGGAGTGTATCCTGGAGAAATAGCAACACTGCTTGTTAGAGTTGAAACTCAGCTCCAACTTGTCCCATCCAGACTTTCACTGCCTTTAAACTGAGTCAGGAGTTCCACAGCATCTCTAATTTGACCTCCAATGCATAACACATGACCTTTTACCATGGACTGAACAGTTAATCTATCCCTGTATTCTGTTAAAAAGTGGGAAAGAAAAGAATGATTCCTGGTAGCATAGTAGCTATTTAATTATTCAGTGTGTTTCCTCTGTATTGAATTGGAAACAATTGGAATATTTTAAAGCTTATCCTTTCCTTGCAGTGTAGCCTGATTCAATTCTTTAACTTAAAAATCTAGGAAGGTAAAAGGAACTATTTATCTGATCCTGCAAAACGGCATTGGAATACTCTAGTTTCTAGTTTACTGAATCAGATATAACAATTTACTCTCTGTAAGCTAAATTGTATATTACTTATTCAGAAAATATGAGATTATAATATATTGCCAATAATAGTTCTGCAAAATAATTAAGACTAGTGTTTGTTATTAAATTGGAAATTAACGATGTCCCATGATGATTCTTCATAGAATTGTATCTCTTCTTTTTCATGATTTAAAATAATGTGTTGAGATAAAAAAAATCCTTAAATATGTTTGATTCAGTGCACCTTTTTCTTTGAAAAAAGTCTAGATCTTTGTATTGCTGAGTATCATTACTTCTGTTCTTCTTGTCCATTATTTTCTTGCAAAATATAACTTGATATCCATCTTATTCTGAATGAGAAATTACTGTTTAAAATGAACTTTAGATCTTTGAACAATAAAGTAGTAAAAGAGCAAACAGGCTTGGTATTAGGTGTCCTCCGTGTCTGCCAATAACCATGTTTATTTTCATGATTCATTCTTCTACATTTTTGCAAGAGTAGCTATGAATATTTTTAAATATGCTGAACTGTGCAGTATAGGCTTTACTGGAAATACGTATAACATTTTTCTTCTAATCCTTTGCAGAGGATAATTTCCTTCACAAGATACTAAATTTTATATAATGAATAGTATTCTGTTTTAGTTTTCCAAACTTGTAATTTCTGGGTGTTGGAGTATTGCTTGACTTACGTTCTTTTATTGGAACTTCTTTCGCACTAACAGTCTGAGCTTGAGAGTCTTTCTTTAAAGTAACTCCTAATTAGTTTAGTAGTAGTATGGTATCCTGCAAATGAGCAAGTGTAGAACTAAATACTAAATTTTCAGTTTCCTAGGATATTTCAAAATTTACTAGCACTTGTAATCCTTGGTTAACAATTGTTCTATTTAGCAACTTTCAAAATTTAAGATGGCACTGAAAAAATAATTTTATGACCAGTCCTCAAACTTATGACTCTTGCAGCATCCCTGCAATCATGTAATTATGATTTGGAGGCTTGTTGAAACATCTCAAAGTCATGATTGCAATTTGGAAGCTTCATAGCTGGCTTCTGACAAGCCAAGTCAATAGAGAACCTGGCAAGTCCCAGTCATATGTTGTCTTCCTAAACTGTGGGTGATTTGCTTAATAGCCATAATGGGACTGATGTTAAGTCCGGCATGATCAAGTGATGTTCCATTTAATGACCATGACACTTAGCAATGGAATTGCTGTTCCCAATTGTGGCTGTTAAGTTCGGACTACCTCTATTTTCCAGGATAAGATTTCTTATCTTCATCTTTACAGATAAACTTCTTGTGATCAAAATGTGGGTGCTTGGCAGTTCAACTGCCCCTCCCTCATCTTTGTCCTTTTGGTAACCCTATTTTTCACCACCTTTACCTACCCCTGATGTCTTTTTCCTTCCCTGTTGATGAAGTACACCTGACCTCTTGTGATCTCTATGCCAGGCATACTTCATCAGTAGCAGGCCAAAGAGGATTGGGAGGGTTCCTTCCTTCCTTCCTTCCTTCCTTCCTTCCTTCCTTCCTTCCTTCCTTCCTTCCTTCCTTCCTTCCTTCCTTCCTTCCAATTAGCAGTACATCAATAATAAAACAGATGATAAGTAGGTGGGTGGGTATATAGATACACACACATATATCCATGTGTGTACACACGCACACACAATAAAAACCTGGCACCAAAGTGAAGATTTCATATGCAGTCTTCTCATCTACCTCACCTATCCCATATGGGGGAGAAAGCCAGGTCTTTTCTGAAGTTTAGGAGCATAAGAACCCTGCTAAACTTCAAGAGTTGTGCAAATAAGCCTTGTTCACTGGTTTTATTTTCTAACATCTTTAGGGAATTCAAAGACATTCTCTTAAATAGAGATGATAGCAAAACCTGGTTATTTGGTTTCTGGAATGTCAGCTTTTCAATCAGTATTTTAAAATAAGCTTTAAAATAAAAAAATATGAGCAGGGATCCTGACAAGCACTAAGAGTGCCCATAGTTACCATAGAAACATATTGCCTGTTTCTCTTATATATAGTTCACAAATTAGCTTTTTAGGTAGGGATATAATAGTATTGTATTTATATGGCATCATTATATGAATGACTAAAGACTACATGACATACAAATAATAACCCTAACCCTCTTTTATGACTGATCTTTAAAAATGTCAGGTACAGGAAAAAAGAGGAGGTGGCAAATTATTCAGATTCAACATACATACACTTCATTGAATGCCAGATGGTGAGAGCAAATTGGATTCTGAAAAATAACAAGTAGAAAGGCATTTCAAAAATCTCCATGAAAAGCTGCTTTTAATTAGGGAATATGGCCCATATGAGAACAAAGAGCAATCAATGGTGCAGCTATTGCAAAGGGAAAAGATGTGATATTTACAGAGAAAGGTGAAAGTTGATGCAGAGAACAAAGACAGAGGACAGATGAACTGTTGAATAAATATGGATAGGCAAGAAAGCCGGAACTAGGGATAGATTTGTTAGGTTGTGCAGTGCTAAATGTGACTATGTGTAGTAGCTAAAATTGTGGAAACCTTTTGGGAAAATGTATTTTTGAGGTTTGATGGCTTATAACAAGACTTTTTTTGGAGTAGTACCATAAAATTATATATCAATGGAAAGATAATTTAATCAAGAATGTAATGCAACAAAGATTGTTTAATTATCTGTATTCCGTGAAAAGATATAACCAAATAACCAGAAAAAGGAAGCACAACTTTTTTAGGTTGATATCAGATAGCTTTCTTTCATCTGATTGTAGCCAATGAGCATGAGTGTTTACAGAGCCAATCAGATGTCATCTTGTTTTGGCAATGAGCCAATCATCACAGTAGGATTCAGTTATTGATGTCATGTATTGAAGCTGAGAGGAGGACATTTGTCAGTGTGTTATGTGATCGCTATCAAGTTGGTTGAGGGTTTTTTTGTGTTCTTTCATTTAGTGAGCTTGAAAAATGTAATAAAATAAAAGTAATGGTGCAAAGAGTTGACTGGTCATCCAGAAAGCAATGTAAAATAGTATTATTAAGTGAACAAGACTACAGTTATAAAGTAATTAGAAGAAAAATTGGTGGAAACTTAACCAAAGGTGACATATTTCTAAGTTTTTGAAGAGGTATAGGGAGACTCAGTCACTACAAAACCACAGTGGTAAAGGCAGGAAAAGGTGCACAACAGCAAGTGAGAATTAAGAGACTGTGCCTACAGGAAAAGGTGCACAACAGCAAGAAGAATTAAGAGACTGTGCCTACATGACAGAAGAAAATCATCTGGGTGTATACAAGATGAAATGGTGCAATGCAATATGAAGTTGAGTGCAAAGACTGTTTAGCGCAGACTGCAGGAATTTGGCCTAAAATCTAGAATTCCACCAAAAAAGCCACTTTTATCTTTCAGACAAAGGTTGAAAAGCATTACATTCTTGATTAAATTATCTTTCCATTGATATATAATTTTATGGGACTACTCCAAAAAAAGGGTTGTTATTAGCCATCAAACCTCAAAAATACACTTTTCCCAAAAAGTTTCTACAATTTTGTCCACTACTGGAGAGAGAGGGGGAGAGAGAGAAGGAGGGAGGGAGGGAGAGAGAATTTTCCTTGGATTAAACTGAAAGTCTTAGAATCTGCAGATCATGGGGATGATGACGATAATGATGATTGATATTGATGACGATAGGGTGATGGTGATTTGAAAGGAATGACATGTCTACCCACTTTTCATCTACCTCTTCAGACACATTATGCAAAGTTCTCTAGATAAAAGTTTAATGCTAGGAAAAGTGGAAGGAAAGAAAAGAGGATAATTAACAGCAAGGTGGGCAGTCATGGGTGCACTGTTGGAAGATCTGAAGAATAGATATATGTGAACATTAAGGGTCAAGACCAACTTGATGACAAATAATCAATTTGTCTGCCTCATATGAATACTTCTGCAAAATTATTTTGAATGGAAATGATAAAAAATACTGAGTACTTTTTTGGTAAATCACTATGGCTGAAAATATGGTTGGCTTTTGTAGCCAACTGCAGGTTATCAGTGTTAGAATCCAACATAAAGAATCTTCAAAAATGTTCTCTCCTTCTGTAATCGAATAAACTGCAATTGTGCTGCTTTGCATATACCAGAAAATAACTCTTTACTTGGCACACAGGCTCAAAATGCTTGAAGACAAAGCAAGAATGCCCCAGATGTTCATCAAACGTCTAAATACAAAAATGCCAAGCATTTAAAAAGTTTGGGATTTAGATGAGACTGAAATGTGAAAAGTGAGAATAGTAGCATAAATATTTGTTTGCTTAAGTAACAATTCAGAAAATCTGAGCATGAAACTTTCAAATTTTTCAGCTTGCTACTGGAACACCAATGGTGAACTAATGAGAGGAAAGCCCTTATTTCCTTTTGAAATAAGTTCAAAAACATGACCAGACGAAATTTAAAATAAATTTTCAAGTACAGTGGAAAAAGCTGGAAAACAGAAATGTCTTTTTATAAAGGAAGAAACCATTTCTGGAAATTCAAGGCAGATTTTAGAACAAACTTTTTTAAAATCCTACATAATTTCCTTCCAAGATATCCAGTTGCTCAAACTCATACTAACTAGATAATTATACCTACTCTTACATGTAGCACAGGGGTGTCAAACTCAAGGCCCAAGGGCTGGATCTTGCCCAAGTGGTGCTTAGATATGGCCCACAGGGCCACCCTAGAAACAGCAAAGGACTGGCCCGCAGTCAGTGAAAATGGAGCTCGGGAATTTTATTTATTTTTATTTATTTTATTAATTTGATTTATATGCCGCCCTTCTCCGAAGACTCAGGGCGGCTTACAATGC